>CAJFCV020000001.1:12690721-12953965 GCA_904066235.2 Bursaphelenchus xylophilus | reverse complement strand
GATTCCAAAAAAGCTGAAACTTGCCGTGCTAAAATCTTATGAGGTTACCTTTCGAATGGTATATGTCTTGTCAATTCACTCCGTCATCACTAATTGACCTTTTTTTAAAACCGGTGCCTAGTATAATATCAGAGTGTTTCGCCCAGTGTGGGCGTAATTTGATTCCAAAAAAGCTGAAACTTGCCGTGCTAAAATCTCATGCCATTACCTTTCGAATGGTGTATGTCTTGTCAATTCACTCCGTCATCACTAATTGACCTTTTTTTAAAACCGGTGCCTAGTATAATATCAGAGTGTTTCGCCCAGTGTGGGCGTAATTTGATTCCAAAAAAGCTGAAACTTGCCGTGCTAAAATCTCATGCCATTACCTTTCGAATGGTGTATGTCTTGTCAATTCACTCCGTCATCACTAATTGACCTTTTTTTAAAACCGGTGCCTAGTATAATATCAGAGTGTTTCGCCCAGTGTGGGCGTAATTTGATTCCAAAAAAGCTGAAACTTGCCGTGCTAGAATCTCATGCCATTACCTTTCGAATGGTGTATGTCTTGTCAATTCACTCCGTCATCACTAATTGACCTTTTTTTAAAACCGATGCCTAGTATAATATCAGAGTGTTTCGCCCAGTGTGGGCGTGATTTGATTCCAAAAAAGCTGAAACTTGCCGTGCTAAAATCTCATGCCATTACCTTTCGAATGGTGTATGTCTTGTCAATTCACTCCGTCATCACTAATTGACCTTTTTTTAAAACCGGTGCCTAGTATAATATCAGAGTGTTTCGCCCAGTGTGGGCGTAATTTGATTCCAAAAAAGCTGAAACTTGCCGTGCTAAAATCTTATGAGGTTACCTTTCGAATGGTATATGTCTTGTCAATTCACTCCGTCATCACTAATTGACCTTTTTTTAAAACCGGTGCCTAGTATAATATCAGAGCGTTTCGCCCAGTGTGGGCGTAATTTGATTCCAAAAAAGCTGAAACTTGCCGTGCTAAAATCTCATGCCATTACCTTTCGAATGGTGTATGTCTTGTCAATTCACTCCGTCATCACTAATTGACCTTTTTTTAAAACCGGTGCCTAGTATAATATCAGAGTGTTTCGCCCAGTGTGGGCGTAATTTGATTCCAAAAAAGCTGAAACTTGCCGTGCTAAAATCTCATGCCATTACCTTTCGAATGGTGTATGTCTTGTCAATTCACTCCGTCATCACTAATTGACCTTTTTTTAAAACCGGTGCCTAGTATAATATCAGAGTGTTTCGCCCAGTGTGGGCGTAATTTGATTCCAAAAAAGCTGAAACTTGCCGTGCTAAAATCTCATGCCATTACCTTTCGAATGGTGTATGTCTTGTCAATTCACTCCGTCATCACTAATTGACCTTTTTTTAAAACCGGTGCCTAGTATAATATCAGAGTGTTTCGCCCAGTGTGGGCGTAATTTGATTCCAAAAAAGCTGAAACTTGCCGTGCTAAAATCTCATGCCATTACCTTTCGAATGGTGTATGTCTTGTCAATTCACTCCGTCATCACTAATTGACCTTTTTTTAAAACCGGTGCCTAGTATAATATCAGAGTGTTTCGCCCAGTGTGGGCGTAATTTGATTCCAAAAAAGCTGAAACTTGCCGTGCTAAAATCTTATGAGGTTACCTTTCGAATGGTATATGTCTTGTCAATTCACTCCGTCATCACTAATTGACCTTTTTTTAAAACCGGTGCCTAGTATAATATCAGAGTGTTTCGCCCAGTGTGGGCGTAATTTGATTCCAAAAAAGCTGAAACTTGCCGTGCTAAAATCTCATGCCATTACCTTTCGAATGGTGTATGTCTTGTCAATTCACTCCGTCATCACTAATTGACCTTTTTTTAAAACCGGTGCCTAGTATAATATCAGAGTGTTTCGCCCAGTGTGGGCGTAATTTGATTCCAAAAAAGCTGAAACTTGCCGTGCTAAAATCTTATGAGGTTACCTTTCGAATGGTATATGTCTTGTCAATTCACTCCGTCATCACTAATTGACCTTTTTTTAAAACCGATGCCTAGTATAATATCAGAGTGTTTCGCCCAGTGTGGGCGTGATTTGATTCCAAAAAAGCTGAAACTTGCCGTGCTAGAATCTCATGCCATTACCTTTCGAATGGTGTATGTCTTGTCAATTCACTCCGTCATCACTAATTGACCTTTTTTTAAAACCGGTGCCTAGTATAATATCAGAGTGTTTCGCCCAGTGTGGGCGTAATTTGATTCCAAAAAAGCTGAAACTTGCCGTGCTAAAATCTCATGCCATTACCTTTCGAATGGTGTATGTCTTGTCAATTCACTCCGTCATCACTAATTGACCTTTTTTTAAAACCGGTGCCTAGTATAATATCAGAGTGTTTCGCCCAGTGTGGGCGTAATTTGATTCCAAAAAAGCTGAAACTTGCCGTGCTAAAATCTTATGAGGTTACCTTTCGAATGGTATATGTCTTGTCAATTCACTCCGTCATCACTAATTGACCTTTTTTTAAAACCGGTGCCTAGTATAATATCAGAGCGTTTCGCCCAGTGTGGGCGTAATTTGATTCCAAAAAAGCTGAAACTTGCCGTGCTAAAATCTTATGAGGTTACCTTTCGAATGGTATATGTCTTGTCAATTCACTCCGTCATCACTAATTGACCTTTTTTTAAAACCGGTGCCTAGTATAATATCAGAGCGTTTCGCCCAGTGTGGGCGTAATTTGATTCCAAAAAAGCTGAAACTTGCCGTGCTAAAATCTCATGCGATTACCTTTCGAATGGTGTATGTCTTGTCAATTCACTCCGTCATCACTAATTGACCTTTTTTTAAAACCGGTGCCTAGTATAATATCAGAGTGTTTCGCCCAGTGTGGGCGTAATTTGATTCCAAAAAAGCTGAAACTTGCCGTGCTAAAATCTCATGCCATTACCTTTCGAATGGTGTATGTCTTGTCAATTCACTCCGTCATCACTAATTGACCTTTTTTTAAAACCGGTGCCTAGTATAATATCAGAGTGTTTCGCCCAGTGTGGGCGTAATTTGATTCCAAAAAAGCTGAAACTTGCCGTGCTAAAATCTTATGCGGTTACCTTTCGAATGGTGTATGTCTTGTCAATTCACTCCGTCATCACTAATTGACCTTTTTTTAAAACCGGTGCCTAGTATAATATCAGAGTGTTTCGCCCAGTGTGGGCGTAATTTGATTCCAAAAAAGCTGAAACTTGCCGTGCTAAAATCTCATGCCATTACCTTTCGAATGGTGTATGTCTTGTCAATTCACTCCGTCATCACTAATTGACCTTTTTTTAAAACCGGTGCCTAGTATAATATCAGAGTGTTTCGCCCAGTGTGGGCGTAATTTGATTCCAAAAAAGCTGAAACTTGCCGTGCTAAAATCTCATGCCATTACCTTTCGAATGGTGTATGTCTTGTCAATTCACTCCGTCATCACTAATTGACCTTTTTTTAAAACCGGTGCCTAGTATAATATCAGAGTGTTTCGCCCAGTGTGGGCGTAATTTGATTCCAAAAAAGCTGAAACTTGCCGTGCTAAAATCTTATGCCGTTACCTTTCGAATGGTGTATGTCTTGTCAATTCACTCCGTCATCACTAATTGACCTTTTTTTAAAACCGGTGCCTAGTATAATATCAGAGTGTTTCGCCCAGTGTGGGCGTAATTTGATTCCAAAAAAGCTGAAACTTGCCGTGCTAAAATCTTATGAGGTTACCTTTCGAATGGTATATGTCTTGTCAATTCACTCCGTCATCACTAATTGACCTTTTTTTAAAACCGGTGCCTAGTATAATATCAGAGCGTTTCGCCCAGTGTGGGCGTAATTTGATTCCAAAAAAGCTGAAACTTGCCGTGCTAAAATCTTATGAGGTTGCCTTTCGAATGGTATATGTCTTGTCAATTCACTCCGTCATCACTAATTGACCTTTTTTAAAAACCGGTGCCTAGTATAATATCAGAGTGTTTCGCCCAGTGTGGGCGTAATTTGATTCCAAAAAAGCTGAAACTTGCCGTGCTAAAATCTCATGCCATTACCTTTCGAATGGTGTATGTCTTGTCAATTCACTCCGTCATCACTAATTGACCTTTTTTTAAAACCGGTGCCTAGTATAATATCAGAGTGTTTCGCCCAGTGTGGGCGTAATTTGATTCCAAAAAAGCTGAAACTTGCCGTGCTAAAATCTTATGAGGTTACCTTTCGAATGGTATATGTCTTGTCAATTCACTCCGTCATCACTAATTGACCTTTTTTTAAAACCGGTGCCTAGTATAATATCAGAGTGTTTCGCCCAGTGTGGGCGTAATTTGATTCCAAAAAAGCTGAAACTTGCCGTGCTAAAATCTCATGCCATTACCTTTCGAATGGTGTATGTCTTGTCAATTCACTCCGTCATCACTAATTGACCTTTTTTTAAAACCGGTGCCTAGTATAATATCAGAGTGTTTCGCCCAGTGTGGGCGTAATTTGATTCCAAAAAAGCTGAAACTTGCCGTGCTAAAATCTTATGAGGTTACCTTTCGAATGGTATATGTCTTGTCAATTCACTCCGTCATCACTAATTGACCTTTTTTTAAAACCGGTGCCTAGTATAATATCAGAGTGTTTCGCCCAGTGTGGGCGTAATTTGATTCCAAAAAAGCTGAAACTTGCCGTGCTAAAATCTTATGAGGTTACCTTTCGAATGGTATATGTCTTGTCAATTCACTCCGTCATCACTAATTGACCTTTTTTTAAAACCGGTGCCTAGTATAATATCAGAGTGTTTCGCCCAGTGTGGGCGTAATTTGATTCCAAAAAAGCTGAAACTTGCCGTGCTAAAATCTCATGCCATTACCTTTCGAATGGTGTATGTCTTGTCAATTCACTCCGTCATCACTAATTGACCTTTTTTTAAAACCGGTGCCTAGTATAATATCAGAGTGTTTCGCCCAGTGTGGGCGTAATTTGATTCCAAAAAAGCTGAAACTTGCCGTGCTAAAATCTTATGAGGTTACCTTTCGAATGGTGTATGTCTTGTCAATTCACTCCGTCATCACTAATTGACCTTTTTTTAAAACCGGTGCCTAGTATAATATCAGAGTGTTTCGCCCAGTGTGGGCGTAATTTGATTCCAAAAAAGCTGAAACTTGCCGTGCTAAAATCTTATGAGGTTACCTTTCGAATGGTATATGTCTTGTCAATTCACTCCGTCATCACTAATTGACCTTTTTTTAAAACCGGTGCCTAGTATAATATCAGAGTGTTTCGCCCAGTGTGGGCGTAATTTGATTCCAAAAAAGCTGAAACTTGCCGTGCTAAAATCTTATGAGGTTACCTTTCGAATGGTATATGTCTTGTCAATTCACTCCGTCATCACTAATTGACCTTTTTTTAAAACCGGTGCCTAGTATAATATCAGAGTGTTTCGCCCAGTGTGGGCGTAATTTGATTCCAAAAAAGCTGAAACTTGCCGTGCTAAAATCTCATGCCATTACCTTTCGAATGGTGTATGTCTTGTCAATTCACTCCGTCATCACTAATTGACCTTTTTTTAAAACCGGTGCCTAGTATAATATCAGAGTGTTTCGCCCAGTGTGGGCGTAATTTGATTCCAAAAAAGCTGAAACTTGCCGTGCTAAAATCTTATGAGGTTACCTTTCGAATGGTATATGTCTTGTCAATTCACTCCGTCATCACTAATTGACCTTTTTTTAAAACCGGTGCCTAGTATAATATCAGAGTGTTTCGCCCAGTGTGGGCGTAATTTGATTCCAAAAAAGCTGAAACTTGCCGTGCTAAAATCTTATGAGGTTACCTTTCGAATGGTATATGTCTTGTCAATTCACTCCGTCATCACTAATTGACCTTTTTTTAAAACCGGTGCCTAGTATAATATCAGAGCGTTTCGCCCAGTGTGGGCGTAATTTGATTCCAAAAAAGCTGAAACTTGCCGTGCTAAAATCTCATGCCATTACCTTTCGAATGGTGTATGTCTTGTCAATTCACTCCGTCATCACTAATTGACCTTTTTTTAAAACCGGTGCCTAGTATAATATCAGAGTGTTTCGCCCAGTGTGGGCGTAATTTGATTCCAAAAAAGCTGAAACTTGCCGTGCTAAAATCTCATGCCATTACCTTTCGAATGGTGTATGTCTTGTCAATTCACTCCGTCATCACTAATTGACCTTTTTTTAAAACCGGTGCCTAGTATAATATCAGAGTGTTTCGCCCAGTGTGGGCGTAATTTGATTCCAAAAAAGCTGAAACTTGCCGTGCTAAAATCTTATGAGGTTACCTTTCGAATGGTATATGTCTTGTCAATTCACTCCGTCATCACTAATTGACCTTTTTTTAAAACCGGTGCCTAGTATAATATCAGAGTGTTTCGCCCAGTGTGGGCGTAATTTGATTCCAAAAAAGCTGAAACTTGCCGTGCTAAAATCTCATGCCATTACCTTTCGAATGGTGTATGTCTTGTCAATTCACTCCGTCATCACTAATTGACCTTTTTTTAAAACCGGTGCCTAGTATAATATCAGAGTGTTTCGCCCAGTGTGGGCGTAATTTGATTCCAAAAAAGCTGAAACTTGCCGTGCTAAAATCTTATGAGGTTACCTTTCGAATGGTGTATGTCTTGTCAATTCACTCCGTCATCACTAATTGACCTTTTTTTAAAACCGGTGCCTAGTATAATATCAGAGTGTTTCGCCCAGTGTGGGCGTAATTTGATTCCAAAAAAGCTGAAACTTGCCGTGCTAAAATCTCATGCCATTACCTTTCGAATGGTGTATGTCTTGTCAATTCACTCCGTCATCACTAATTGACCTTTTTTTAAAACCGGTGCCTAGTATAATATCAGAGTGTTTCGCCCAGTGTGGGCGTAATTTGATTCCAAAAAAGCTGAAACTTGCCGTGCTAAAATCTCATGCCATTACCTTTCGAATGGTGTATGTCTTGTCAATTCACTCCGTCATCACTAATTGACCTTTTTTTAAAACCGGTGCCTAGTATAATATCAGAGTGTTTCGCCCAGTGTGGGCGTAATTTGATTCCAAAAAAGCTGAAACTTGCCGTGCTAAAATCTTATGAGGTTACCTTTCGAATGGTATATGTCTTGTCAATTCACTCCGTCATCACTAATTGACCTTTTTTTAAAACCGGTGCCTAGTATAATATCAGAGTGTTTCGCCCAGTGTGGGCGTAATTTGATTCCAAAAAAGCTGAAACTTGCCGTGCTAAAATCTCATGCCATTACCTTTCGAATGGTGTATGTCTTGTCAATTCACTCCGTCATCACTAATTGACCTTTTTTTAAAACCGGTGCCTAGTATAATATCAGAGTGTTTCGCCCAGTGTGGGCGTAATTTGATTCCAAAAAAGCTGAAACTTGCCGTGCTAAAATCTTATGAGGTTACCTTTCGAATGGTATATGTCTTGTCAATTCACTCCGTCATCACTAATTGACCTTTTTTTAAAACCGGTGCCTAGTATAATATCAGAGTGTTTCGCCCAGTGTGGGCGTAATTTGATTCCAAAAAAGCTGAAACTTGCCGTGCTAAAATCTCATGCCATTACCTTTCGAATGGTGTATGTCTTGTCAATTCACTCCGTCATCACTAATTGACCTTTTTTTAAAACCGGTGCCTAGTATAATATCAGAGTGTTTCGCCCAGTGTGGGCGTAATTTGATTCCAAAAAAGCTGAAACTTGCCGTGCTAAAATCTTATGAGGTTACCTTTCGAATGGTATATGTCTTGTCAATTCACTCCGTCATCACTAATTGACCTTTTTTTAAAACCGGTGCCTAGTATAATATCAGAGTGTTTCGCCCAGTGTGGGCGTAATTTGATTCCAAAAAAGCTGAAACTTGCCGTGCTAAAATCTCATGCCATTACCTTTCGAATGGTGTATGTCTTGTCAATTCACTCCGTCATCACTAATTGACCTTTTTTTAAAACCGGTGCCTAGTATAATATCAGAGTGTTTCGCCCAGTGTGGGCGTAATTTGATTCCAAAAAAGCTGAAACTTGCCGTGCTAAAATCTTATGCCAGGTTACCTTTCGAATGGTGTATGTCTTGTCAATTCACTCCGTCATCACTAATTGACCTTTTTTTAAAACCGGTGCCTAGTATAATATCAGAGTGTTTCGCCCAGTGTGGGCGTAATTTGATTCCAAAAAAGCTGAAACTTGCCGTGCTAAAATCTTATGAGGTTACCTTTCGAATGGTATATGTCTTGTCAATTCACTCCGTCATCACTAATTGACCTTTTTTTAAAACCGGTGCCTAGTATAATATCAGAGTGTTTCGCCCAGTGTGGGCGTAATTTGATTCCAAAAAAGCTGAAACTTGCCGTGCTAAAATCTCATGCCATTACCTTTCGAATGGTGTATGTCTTGTCAATTCACTCCGTCATCACTAATTGACCTTTTTTTAAAACCGGTGCCTAGTATAATATCAGAGTGTTTCGCCCAGTGTGGGCGTAATTTGATTCCAAAAAAGCTGAAACTTGCCGTGCTAAAATCTTATGAGGTTACCTTTCGAATGGTATATGTCTTGTCAATTCACTCCGTCATCACTAATTGACCTTTTTTTAAAACCGGTGCCTAGTATAATATCAGAGTGTTTCGCCCAGTGTGGGCGTAATTTGATTCCAAAAAAGCTGAAACTTACCGTGCTAAAATCTCATGCCATTACCTTTCGAATGGTATATGTCTTGTCAATTCACTCCGTCATCACTAATTGACCTTTTTTTAAAACCGGTGCCTAGTATAATATCAGAGTGTTTCGCCAAGTGTGGGCGTAATTTGATTCCAAAAAAGCTGAAACTTGCCGTGCTAAAATCTCATGCCATTACCTTTCGAATGGTGTATGTCTTGTCAATTCACTCCGTCATCACTAATTGACCTTTTTTTAAAACCGGTGCCTAGTATAATATCAGAGTGTTTCGCCCAGTCTGGGCGTAATTTGATTCCAAAAAAGCTGAAACTTGCCGTGCTAAAATCTTATGAGGTTACCTTTCGAATGGTATATGTCTTGTCAATTCACTCCGTCATCACTAATTGACCTTTTTTTAAAACCGGTGCCTAGTATAATATCAGAGTGTTTCGCCCAGTGTGGGCGTAATTTGATTCCAAAAAAGCTGAAACTTACCGTGCTAAAATCTCATGCCATTACCTTTCGAATGGTGTATGTCTTGTCAATTCACTCCGTCATCACTAATTGACCTTTTTTTAAACCCGGTGCCTAGTATAATATCAGAGTGTTTCGCCCAGTGTGGGCGTAATTTGATTCCAAAAAAGCTGAAACTTGCCGTGCTAAAATCTTATGAGGTTACCTTTCGAATGGTATATGTCTTGTCAATTCACTCCGTCATCACTAATTGACCTTTTTTTAAAACCGGTGCCTAGTATAATATCAGAGTGTTTCGCCCAGTGTGGGCGTAATTTGATTCCAAAAAAGCTGAAACTTGCCGTGCTAAAATCTCATGCCATTACCTTTCGAATGGTGTATGTCTTGTCAATTCACTCCGTCATCACTAATTGACCTTTTTTTAAAACCGGTGCCTAGTATAATATCAGAGTGTTTCGCCCAGTGTGGGCGTAATTTGATTCCAAAAAAGCTGAAACTTGCCGTGCTAAAATCTTATGAGGTTACCTTTCGAATGGTATATGTCTTGTCAATTCACTCCGTCATCACTAATTGACCTTTTTTTAAAACCGGTGCCTAGTATAATATCAGAGTGTTTCGCCCAGTGTGGGCGTAATTTGATTCCAAAAAAGCTGAAACTTACCGTGCTAAAATCTCATGCCATTACCTTTCGAATGGTATATGTCTTGTCAATTCACTCCGTCATCACTAATTGACCTTTTTTTAAAACCGGTGCCTAGTATAATATCAGAGTGTTTCGCCCAGTGTGGGCGTAATTTGATTCCAAAAAAGCTGAAACTTGCCGTGCTAAAATCTCATGCCATTACCTTTCGAATGGTGTATGTCTTGTCAATTCACTCCGTCATCACTAATTGACCTTTTTTTAAAACCGGTGCCTAGTATAATATCAGAGTGTTTCGCCCAGTCTGGGCGTAATTTGATTCCAAAAAAGCTGAAACTTGCCGTGCTAAAATCTTATGAGGTTACCTTTCGAATGGTATATGTCTTGTCAATTCACTCCGTCATCACTAATTGACCTTTTTTTAAAACCGGTGCCTAGTATAATATCAGAGTGTTTCGCCCAGTGTGGGCGTAATTTGATTCCAAAAAAGCTGAAACTTACCGTGCTAAAATCTCATGCCATTACCTTTCGAACGGTGTATGTCTTGTCAATTCACTCCGTCATCACTAATTGACCTTTTTTTAAAACCGGTGCCTAGTATAATATCAGAGTGTTTCGCCCAGTGTGGGCGTAATTTGATTCCAAAAAAGCTGAAACTTACCGTGCTAAAATCTCATGCCATTACCTTTCGAACGGTGTATGTCTTGTCAATTCACTCCGTCATCACTAATTGACCTTTTTTTAAAACCGGTGCCTAGTATAATATCAGAGTGTTTCGCCCAGTGTGGGCGTAATTTGATTCCAAAAAAGCTGAAACTTGCCGTGCTAAAATCTTATGAGGTTACCTTTCGAATGGTATATGTCTTGTCAATTCACACCGTCATCACTAATTGACCTTTTTTTAAAACCGGTGCCTAGTATAATATCAGAGTGTTTCGCCCAGTGTGGGCGTAATTTGATTCCAAAAAAGCTGAAACTTACCGTGCTAAAATCTCATGCCATTACCTTTCGAACGGTGTATGTCTTGTCAATTCACTCCGTCATCACTAATTGACCTTTTTTTAAAACCGGTGCCTAGTATAATATCGGAGTGTTTCGCCCAGTGTGGGCGTAATTTGATTCCAAAAAAGCTGAAACTTGCCGTGCTAAAATCTTATGAGGTTACCTTTCGAATGGTATATGTCTTGTCAATTCACTCCGTCATCACTAATTGACCTTTTTTTAAAACCGGTGCCTAGTATAATATCAGAGTGTTTCGCCCAGTGTGGGCGTAATTTGATTCCAAAAAAGCTGAAACTTGCCGTGCTAAAATCTCATGCCATTACCTTTCGAATGGTGTATGTCTTGTCAATTCACTCCGTCATCACTAATTGACCTTTTTTTAAAACCGGTGCCTAGTATAATATCAGAGTGTTTTGCCCAGTCTGGGCGTAATTTGATTCCAAAAAAGCTGAAACTTGCCGTGCTAAAATCTTATGAGGTTACCTTTCGAATGGTATATGTCTTGTCAATTCACTCCGTCATCACTAATTGACCTTTTTTTAAAACCGGTGCCTAGTATAATATCAGAGTGTTTCGCCCAGTGTGGGCGTAATTTGATTCCAAAAAAGCTGAAACTTGCCGTGCTAAAATCTCATGCCATTACCTTTCGAATGGTGTATGTCTTGTCAATTCACTCCGTCATCACTAATTGACCTTTTTTTAAAACCGGTGCCTAGTATAATATCAGAGTGTTTCGCCCAGTGTGGGCGTAATTTGATTCCAAAAAAGCTGAAACTTACCGTGCTAAAATCTCATGCCATTACCTTTCGAATGGTGTATGTCTTGTCAATTCACTCCGTCATCACTAATTGACCTTTTTTTAAAACCGGTGCCTAGTATAATATCAGAGTGTTTCGCCCAGTGTGGGCGTAATTTGATTCCAAAAAAGCTGAAACTTGCCGTGCTAAAATCTCATGCCATTACCTTTCGAATGGTGTATGTCTTGTCAATTCACTCCGTCATCACTAATTGACCTTTTTTTAAAACCGGTGCCTAGTATAATATCAGAGTGTTTTGCCCAGTCTGGGCGTAATTTGATTCCAAAAAAGCTGAAACTTGCCGTGCTAAAATCTTATGAGGTTACCTTTCGAATGGTATATGTCTTGTCAATTCACTCCGTCATCACTAATTGACCTTTTTTTAAAACCGGTGCCTAGTATAATATCAGAGTGTTTCGCCCAGTCTGGGCGTAATTTGATTCCAAAAAAGCTGAAACTTGCCGTGCTAAAATCTTATGAGGTTACCTTTCGAATGGTATATGTCTTGTCAATTCACACCGTCATCACTAATTGACCTTTTTTTAAAACCGGTGCCTAGTATAATATCAGAGTGTTTCGCCCAGTGTGGGCGTAATTTGATTCCAAAAAAGCTGAAACTTACCGTGCTAAAATCTCATGCCATTACCTTTCGAACGGTGTATGTCTTGTCAATTCACTCCGTCATCACTAATTGACCTTTTTTTAAAACCGGTGCCTAGTATAATATCGGAGTGTTTCGCCCAGTGTGGGCGTAATTTGATTCCAAAAAAGCTGAAACTTGCCGTGCTAAAATCTTATGAGGTTACCTTTCGAATGGTATATGTCTTGTCAATTCACTCCGTCATCACTAATTGACCTTTTTTTAAAACCGGTGCCTAGTATAATATCAGAGTGTTTCGCCCAGTGTGGGCGTAATTTGATTCCAAAAAAGCTGAAACTTGCCGTGCTAAAATCTCATGCCATTACCTTTCGAATGGTGTATGTCTTGTCAATTCACTCCGTCATCACTAATTGACCTTTTTTTAAAACCGGTGCCTAGTATAATATCAGAGTGTTTTGCCCAGTCTGGGCGTAATTTGATTCCAAAAAAGCTGAAACTTGCCGTGCTAAAATCTTATGAGGTTACCTTTCGAATGGTATATGTCTTGTCAATTCACTCCGTCATCACTAATTGACCTTTTTTTAAAACCGGTGCCTAGTATAATATCGGAGTGTTTCGCCCAGTGTGGGCGTAATTTGATTCCAAAAAAGCTGAAACTTGCCGTGCTAAAATCTTATGAGGTTACCTTTCGAATGGTATATGTCTTGTCAATTCACTCCGTCATCACTAATTGACCTTTTTTTAAAACCGGTGCCTAGTATAATATCAGAGTGTTTCGCCCAGTGTGGGCGTAATTTGATTCCAAAAAAGCTGAAACTTGCCGTGCTAAAATCTCATGCCATTACCTTTCGAATGGTGTATGTCTTGTCAATTCACTCCGTCATCACTAATTGACCTTTTTTTAAAACCGGTGCCTAGTATAATATCAGAGTGTTTCGCCCAGTGTGGGCGTAATTTGATTCCAAAAAAGCTGAAACTTGCCGTGCTAAAATCTTATGAGGTTACCTTTCGAATGGTATATGTCTTGTCAATTCACTCCGTCATCACTAATTGACCTTTTTTTAAAACCGGTGCCTAGTATAATATCAGAGTGTTTCGCCCAGTGTGGGCGTAATTTGATTCCAAAAAAGCTGAAACTTGCCGTGCTAAAATCTCATGCCATTACCTTTCGAATGGTGTATGTCTTGTCAATTCACTCCGTCATCACTAATTGACCTTTTTTTAAAACCGGTGCCTAGTATAATATCAGAGTGTTTCGCCCAGTGTGGGCGTAATTTGATTCCAAAAAAGCTGAAACTTGCCGTGCTAAAATCTTATGAGGTTACCTTTCGAATGGTATATGTCTTGTCAATTCACTCCGTCATCACTAATTGACCTTTTTTTAAAACCGGTGCCTAGTATAATATCAGAGCGTTTCGCCCAGTGTGGGCGTAATTTGATTCCAAAAAAGCTGAAACTTGCCGTGCTAAAATCTTATGAGGTTGCCTTTCGAATGGTATATGTCTTGTCAATTCACTCCGTCATCACTAATTGACCTTTTTTAAAAACCGGTGCCTAGTATAATATCAGAGTGTTTCGCCCAGTGTGGGCGTAATTTGATTCCAAAAAAGCTGAAACTTGCCGTGCTAAAATCTCATGCCATTACCTTTCGAATGGTGTATGTCTTGTCAATTCACTCCGTCATCACTAATTGACCTTTTTTTAAAACCGGTGCCTTGTATAATATCAGAGTGTTTCGCCCAGTGTGGGCGTAATTTGATTCCAAAAAAGCTGAAACTTGCCGTGCTAAAATCTCATGCCATTACCTTTCGAATGGTGTATGTCTTGTCAATTCACTCCGTCATCACTAATTGACCTTTTTTTAAAACCGGTGCCTAGTATAATATCAGAGTGTTTCGCCCTGCGACTGTTATTTGTTTTGCAACGTTGTGATGGTTCTTCGAAGATTCTCCGACCATCCATCGGTAAAATTAGTTGCCGCAAATTTGATGACATTACTTTAGACATGTCAGTGAAAAAGAGCTGGAAACTCTGCGGAAAAACAGATTGGTTTTGGAGCTGACAATGAGAATCACAAGGTCCCATATAAGGCGATTTTAACCGACCGGGCAGTTATTCGAATCCTGGTATTGTTGTTCCGGAGCATCTTTGTGTTTCCAGTTCTTCTATCAGTATGGTCCGGTCGATTTAAATCAGGTAAAATTTGGCCAATGTATTATCTGAAAACCCTGTCGTCTGATATATTTCCAGATCAAGATCAACATCCAGCCGAGGAAGCGCCTCAGCAGCTCCCGGAATGGAACAGTGAGCAGTTTTAAAAGTATATTAGTTATAAAACAGGAGCAAATAGAGAGATTTTACCAACCTCGTTCGCGGAATTCTTGGAGGAGAAGATGTGCAGTTCTGGACTTGTGAAAAATGAGGTTTTGGGGCCTTTAGACAAGGGAAGAGGGAGAGTTTCGTCAACTGCGGCTCTTGTTTACCCATTTTACAGAATAATTGGGTCAAATCCGTAAAAAAATTTGACTTTAATTTTGTCATGTATGACATGGTTAATATCAGTCCGAAGCGCCAAATTGAAATTTCAGATATGTGTAATCGTAGAAAAAGCTATTTTATGACCAAATCGGTACAAATAAATGATCAGCAAAGTTGCTAGGACGCACAACGGTTTACTTGTAGGTCTTGACCTTCAGTTGTAACATCGCTACTACCTTTTTCGTAGACCGATTTTGATAAGATTTGGTATTTTTGATCTTTGATTAAGTCTTTACAACACTCCCTGATCAGATTCCCCAGTTAAAGTTTAATTTTTTTCTGTTCGTTGTGCGTCAGGTCCAAGGTCTGCACATTCAGAATACGGGATTTTCGGCCGCTTTTCCCTTCGTTATCTCGATCGTTGTCAAGTTTATTGTGGGACCATTCAGTGATAATATTCCATACCTTGGTGACAACGGCCAAGTGATTATTCTTGCATCAGTACTCGATGGGTGCTTTTTTCATCACTCTGTCCTTCGGCCGAACAGAGGATTTTATCGCAGGTTTTCTTCACCGCGGCCATTGTTTCAAGCGGAATGGATTCGGTGGGAGTCTGCAAAGGATGTCAACTGGCAAGGGACTTCTTGATTATGTTTTTCAGAACTTTAGAGGTTGGTTTTTTATACAGGGTGTTCCGAGAATCTCCGCTAGCGCGGAAAGCAGTGTATTCGGCAGAGACTCTTGATCGATTTTTTGGTCATCGCACCAATCTTAAACGCTTTATTATGATTCCAAAACTTCCGAAGTCTTCAAATCTTTGACACAGTGGACCGGACAGACAGCGACATTGCTTTGCAGTCCAAATTAGCGACTGCACGCTGCAGCCTGTCGCTGCAACACCGGTAAAGTCCGAGCGCACCATGCGGAGATTTGAAACAGCAAGGCAAAAAAGTCGGCCATACCTTCGTCGAACACTTGGAAAACTTAAAAACATGCAAATACCTTTCTCAATCATCAAAATTCATAATAAAGCGTTTAAAATTGGTGTGATGATCCGAAAAAGTGTCCGCCGAATACGCTACTTTCCGCGTTGGCGGAGAAAATGATTTTTCCGGACAAAAAACCGGCCACCTTCTTCTCTGTGGAATCACTTAATCCAAGAGTCCCCCCAATGCCGAAAAGGTCAGGTAAATTGATTAGCGTCGAGGAGGCGAAAAAACCGGAGCCGCAGAAGAAAAAACAGGACAATCAAACGACGATTGAAGGGCCCTCGAACACCAGGCCGCCGGATTCCCAGAACTTACCGACCAGGACCAGCTCGCAGGGAAAGTACCCCACGTGCGACGCTCAGATTTTGGTGAAACTTGGCACAGATTTAGAATATTTTTTTCTAGGATATATGCGAGAATCCTAGCTCGCGTTCTGCAGAAACTACCGAGATTTTTAGATCGAATACCGGCGAAAATTTAGGACTTTTTGCCGAATTGCGGCACGAAAAGTTTCATGCCGATTTCTACCATAGAGGGTAATTTTTCCACAAAAAATCAATTTTTTCCGCGCAAAACTACCGAAGTTACGGCCAAAAAGTGTTTTTCTCTTTGACCGCTCTCCACGTTTAGTGTGCTCTCGCGCTGGCAAAAATCGTTCAATATCTCGGTGGCTTTCGCAAAGCGTGAGCTAAGACTTTCAGGAATTGATATCTAATCTATAGCCGACGTGTGTGCAAAATTTAAAAAAATCTGAGCGTGACACTTGGGGGTACTTCCCTTGACTGATTTCCCATTTTCGGGAAATCAATACACGTTTCAAACAATACAATACCGATGAAAAATGGCGCTTTTACGGCCGAACAAAGGAAGGATAAACAACCCTCACTAACCCAACTGTTCTTCCTGGCCCTATTCCCCTCGTACGTATGCATCCTACCCTTCCACGATGCCAGTCTCCTAGGTCGGAAATGCCCAATGTCCCAGAGGATATAAGTAATTCGGTCGAGCCATAATTCAACGCCTTTCAGAGCCAAAAACTAAAAGAATTCTAGGTACCCCTCACTTCCGCATAAAGTAATCGGAATCGGGCTGAATGATGCTGTTGCTGTAGGTGGGCAACCTAGGACGAAATTTTTATTACTGGGCCGGTAGAGAGCGTATATCTTAGAGATTGATTGTTTAGTCTGGAAGTGAGAGCGCCACGGCGTTTCGGTCAGGGACAATTCGGGTCACGACAGGTCGGGTCGACGATAACTTTTTATATTTTTGCTTCGGGACTTGGGAAAAAGGACTTTTTGGAGAATTGGAACAAAATTTTGAACTGTTTTCGCTTCGGGATTAAATCCCGTGCTTTCAGTTAAAAAACCTAAACAATGGATACGATTTTCTTATTTGCTCGTCGCTTAAAGACACCACTTTCCTAAAAAAATTCGAAAATAAACCTCAATTCTCCAGAAAATCCGTTTTCGCCAGTCCCGAACCAAAAACAGTTCAAAATTTTGTTCCAATTCTCCAAAAAATCCTTTTTCCCAAGTCCCGAAGCAAAAATATTAAACGGTATCGTTGACCCGACCTGTCGTGACCCGAACTGTCCCTGACCCGAAAGGCGGTAGCGCCCCCCACTTCCAGACCAAACCATCAATCTCTAAGATATACGCTCTCTACCGGCCCAGGAATAAAAATTTCGTCCTAGGCTGCCCACCTACAGCAACAGCCCAATTCCGATTACTTACCTTCTCCGCCCCTTTCTCCCATTTCCCCTTCCCCTTTCAAAGCAAGCAAGATAAAATAAAAAAGAAACAAATAGATCAAATTAAAATCGTAGATTCTTCTTCTTCTCGGCTGGAAAGTTGCCTGGACAGGTTTTATGGGACTTGACGGAATCTGTAAGAAAATGGAGATTAGAAGAACTTCGATTGTACCACAGACATCATTTCTGACTCTACCATGGCAAACTTTCCACCAAAAAAAATTGAAAAAATAAGGATTTTTTCAAAATTTATATTATCCATGACCTTAAGATAAAAAACACATTTTGTCGCCAAATTTTTCCACTCAATTTTGTAAAATACGTTAAAGCATACGACCATTGTACCAAAACTTCTATTCCAATCATCAGCCTTGATAAAAACCCTCAAATTTCATCAAAATTTAGACTACACTTGACCGGTATAGGTCAAAAAAAGCAAATTTTCATAAATTTGATTATTCACCTTCTTGTAAAAAACTTTGTAAAAAGTACAGGGTGGGGCATCTTTGTGGCCCGATTTGAATTGACTATAACTTCTTTAATTTTTGGCCAAATTTTAAATTCTTTTTTTCCCTGAATCGTCAGCCAACCCCATTTTGTTTGATACCAAAGATGTTATACATAGGTGAGTGTCATCTACAGTTATTGGATTTATTCTTGGAGTTCATTTTTTTGGTCGTTTTCGGTTGTTTTTTCGGTCTTTCCCGGTGTGTCCGAAAATGGAGTCCGGTGTGGAAGAAAAGGCTTGGTCTGTGGTTTGGTAGAGCAAGTACGGTTCGGCGCTAAATTTTCAAATGGGGATACCGCATGAAATACGGACGTAATGCCTAACCTCCAGATCGCAAGACATTCGACGTTCGTGGAATAAGTTCCTTGAGACTGGCAGCGTTAACAGGAAACAAAAAAAGCAGGAAAGATGAGTACGAACGTAGCTAAAAATGGAAGAAGTTTTGTCAAAATTCCGAGAAAATCCGCATATGAGTACACGAAGTTTGGCCAGAACCGAGGGAATGCCTTCAGCAAGGACCATTCGACGAACTCTGGAAGTTGATCTTCACTTTTTGTTCTTATTGTCATCGTCGATTTTCGGGAGGGGAAATTCCACCGTATTTTTCTTCCGGACCGTACTCCATTTCTGGACAAACCGGGAAAGACCGAAAAAACAACCGAAAAACGACCGAAAAAATGAACTCCAAGAATAAATCCAATAACTTTAGATATACACTTACTATGTATAACATATTTGGTATCAAACAAAATGGGGTTGGCTGACGATTCAGGGGAAAAAAGAATTTTAAAATTTGGCCAAAAACTAAAGAAGTTATAGCCAATTCAAATCGGGCCACAAAGATGCCCCACCCTGTATTCTCTGCCTTTCTGAACAATAATCTCGAAAAAAAATAATTAAAAAATCATCAAAATTTATATTATCCATGACCTGGATGTAAGTCAAAAAAGAGCAAAATTTCATGAATTTTATTACCTAATATCTTGCAAAAAAGCATTCTCTGTCTTCCTGAACCATCATCTCCAAAAAAATAATTCAAAATCTCATCAAAATCATCAAAATTTATATTATCCATGACCTTCTAGCCTAAAAAAATCAAAATTCCGAGAATTATACCCTCAAAACCTTGAAAAATACATCTCATCACTCCCAAAAATTCTTAGTACATCTTTCTAGCCCTCACAACTCATCATTACCCCAAAACTTTCCCAAAATTTACATTACTTTGCCCTTCTCGACCAACCAAACGCATCCCAACAAAATGCAGCCCACCGCCAGTGCAAGCAGGAGTTTTTGCCGTGGAAATCGCTCGGAGTCCCTTTCTCGAGGCCTCTAGCTCGAGGATGAAAAGGGCGGCGGCGGCGCCCGCTTCCTTGATGGCTCGAACCTGAAACGATTTTTAGGTAATTTTTGGGTAAAATACGACCGAATAAATTTGGCCTACATTTAAAAAATCTCTTAAAAAAACCGTTCCATCAAAAATATACACTCTGCATACAAATAAACACTTAAATAATCGCATTCTTCAAATTTTGGATATTACACCAGGCAAAAATAGCAAGATTCCCTTTTTTTCAAGTTTCAACTGACAAATTTTCCAATCTAAGCTCGAATGCGGGACCATTATACCAAATTCAAACAAAATTTACATCAAATTTGACAAAATTTATATTACACTAGATAAAAACCGCACAAAAATACGAGATTTTTGACTTCCAACCCACGGCTTTCTCTCTCGGTTATCAAATCAGCCCTCAAACTTTCTCTTCCAACCCAAATTTCCATCAAATTTGACAAAAATTATATTACCCTAGACAAAAACTCTTCAAAATTGCACGTTTTCCCAATCTCAAATTCACATTTTTTTCTCTAGGTTATCAAAACAGCTATCATACTTTCCATAACAATCAAAATCTCCTTCAAATTTGACAAAAATTATATTACACTAGACAAAAATTGATCAAAATTACATGTTTTTCAATCTCAAACCCAAAATTTTTTCTCTAGAATATCAAATCAGCCCTCCTACTTTCTATAAAAACCAAAATCTCCATCAAAACAAGCAAACAATATATCATACTAGACCCCATTTTCATCAAATTCATCTCTTACCTGTCCTTGGATGTAATAGCTCTCATTCTTTTCGCGTTTCTCGCATTTCGAGAGGTCGTGTGGGCAGTATGTGGATGAGTATTTGGCAGGGATAATTTCTCCACCCAGGTCCGTCTCATTTCCTTTGCAAACATCGAGGTTATCCGGTGTTTCCTGCCACCAATTCAGGTCAAACGAGTACTGAAAATATGCAACATACTTTGAGGAAAGCGTATTTTACAATTTCAAGTCAAAATTTTGTCGAAAAATTTGATTTTTTCCGAATTTTCTTCGGTTTGATACCTAAAAAACGCACTTTGTTGTCTTTTCGGGCCTCCTCGGCGCTGGTGGTGATGATGACGGCGATGATTTTGTTCTTGATTTCCACCGCTCCACACTCAAATTTCTTCAATCCTTCATTCATATACGAACTTGGACGGGCGACCTGGAAGAAATGTTTTACAAATGGAAAAACTTGAAAACGGAATTTGACTATCTCATCAACAATATAAAGCCCCTACAAATCTTTCATAATCAAGTCCTCAAAACGATCAGATATTACACCAGAGAGCTAAAAAATCCGCCACGACGAATTTGGCAATCTACAGGGTGGTTCAGCCGAAGCGGTGCGAAAACTGTCAGGACTTTTGAGCGTGCGTAGTACCACGGGTCGCTACAGGAAGTGCGTAGACATTTTTTCGCGGCGCACAGGGCATTTTTTTCTTTTTGCAGCGTGCAATTGTGGCCACGCGCCCAAAATGCGAAGCAGTTGAAAAAAAAGCCTACGTCGCAAGCTTTTCGAAATGCACATTGTAAAAGGTCAAACGCACAGTGCGCAAAATTTGCGACGAAAGGTCCACGCACTTTCAGGAACGACTAGTACTCCAAACTCCACACGTCCCTCAAACTAGACATGGCTCCGGGCCGGGCTTTGCAAAATTTTCCGGCCCGGGCCGGGCCGACTAATTTCTTGGCCCGACTCCGGGCTTCGATTTTTAGGCCCGGCCCAGCCAGGGCCGGCCCGGTGTTTTTGAAACCTACGTTTTGCCCAGAAAAATATGCTTTTTCGATAGAATTTTTCATTTTTTCGAACACAATGCTGACAGCGAACGTAAAGTGACCTTATGTACCTAGGTTTTGGTAAATCTTTCTTTACATTTTGCGAAAATTTGCCATAATTTTCCTTTCATTTCCCGCTTTCTTTCTTTCCAACCTAGTGTAAAAATTTTGCGGGCTGAACCGGGCCGGGCTTTCCAAATTTTCCAAGCCCGGGCCCGGGCCGGGCTTGGAGATTCAAGCACGGGCCTGCGGCCCGGTTTGCAGCCATGCTTCCCTCGAACACCCGGCCGCCGGATTCCGGGAACTTACCGAGCAGGACCAGCCCACAGGGAAAGTACCCCAAGTGCGACGCTCAGATTTTGATGAAACTTGGCACAAATTTAGAACAATTTTTTCTAAAATATATGCGAGAATTCCAGATCGCGCTTGGCAAAAACAGCCGAGATTTTCAGATCAAAAGTCGGCAAAAATTTTAGACTTTTTGCCGAATTTCGGCACAAAAAGTTTCGTGCCTATTTCTACCGCAGAGGGTAATGTTTCCACAAAAAATGAATTTTTTCCGCGCGAAACTAGCGAAGTTACGGCCAAAAAGTGCTTTTCTCTTTGACCGCTCTCCACGTTTAGTCAGCTCTCTCGGTGGCAAAGGTCGTTCAACATGCACCCACAAAGCGCGCTAAAAATTTCAGGAATTGATATCTAATCTATGGCCGACGTGTGTTCAAAATTTAAAGAAAATCGGAGCGTCGCACTTGGGGTACTTCCGCTGTAAGTCAAATCCATTTTTAACCCGAAAAAACATAATTTTAAGAAAAATAGTCATCCCTACCGCAACATTTCAGAAAATATGTCGTAATGGCGGGCCTTTCACAAAACCAAACTCTTCTCGACTAAACAGCTCCTAGTATCCCTTCTACATCTCGGTTTTCCACATTTATTCCTCCCAACTCACCTGATTCTCCCATTCGACGATGTCCTCCCGGATAACATTGATTTCTCCATCTTCGCCAAGGCACCAAAGGTCTGACTTTCGACGGGTTCCATGAAAATAAAGGTATTAAAAATAGAATGAGCAGCATCTGAACTCAAAAGGAAGAAAAAAACTACAAAAGTGATAAAAAAGCTTACTTTAATCATCAAAGAATCCTCTGATGATTGGGGGAGGTGGGGGGAAGGGAGAGAGGAGGGAGGAAAGGAGGTGGTGGGAGTGGAGAGAGAACGGTGAAGATAGAGTTGGAGCTTTTTTTAAACTCTTTTTATTTTTTAGGCTTTTATCGTATCTTTTTTTTATTTTCTAGCCTTTTTTCTTTTCTTTTTTTTTATTTTTTTTAAACACAAAAATATAGGCTTTTTTTTGGCTTTTTCACGATTCTCATTATTTTTTATTCTCATTTTTAGCCTTCTTTACCTTTTTTTTTTATTTTTTTGCCCTTTTTTCTTTTTCCTTTTTTTCTATTTTTTTGGCTTTTTTCTTCTTTTTCCATGTCCTTTTTGCATAAAAATGGCCTTGGATCTTGCAGGAACTTCCAAATGGGTTGAAAACAATGTGCCTTGGTGATCAACAAATATCTGAAAATAAAAAACAAATAAATAAAACGTAATGCTAATATTATATTATAAAAACATGTCTAAGGTCCTCTACATTCCACAATCTAACCAAAACTTACATTTTATATTCACTGCTTCATATTGACCACGGACTCCTTGAATTCCATGTTGATAAGGAGGTGGTGGGAGTGGAGAGCGAAAGGTGAAGATGGAGTTGGGTCTTTGTTTTACATTCTTTTTTTTTAGGCTTTTATCTTATCTTTTTTTATTTTCTAGCCTTTTTTCTTTTTTTTTTTCTTTTTTTCTTTTTTTATTTTTCTTTTTTCAATATAAGAGTATAAGATTTTTTTCTTTTTTAAATTAATTAAGACTTTTTTTTGGCTTTTTAACAATTCTCATTTTTTTATTTTCATTTTTTTAGCCTTCTATATTTTTTAATTTTTTTTTCTATTTTTTTGGCTTTTTTCTTCTTTTTTCATACAATTGGCAGTGGGGGAACTTCCAAATGGGGTCAAAATAATGGGTGTTGGTATCGAAAACGTCTGGAAAATAAAAATAAATAAAGAAAACGTCAAAACACGAATGCTAACACAGGGTGTTTGAAGAAATTCTTCATCTTTACGATGCAAAAAGAATTGTTTGGATATCTTGATTTAGCGCCCAGAAATCGACAAAAACTTTCCGCGGAATTTCTCTGGACACCCTGTATTATAAAAACATGTCGAAGGTCCTCTACATTCCATAATCTAACCAAAACTTACATTTTACATTCACTGCTTCGTATTGACCATGCTCTTTCTTGAATCCATGTTGATCCGAAGTCTCGAGTTCTTCTGGCTGCTTGGTCGGAAAGGGAAAAATTCGTAGGTTCCGTCTCGGGACACAAAGATTTCCAAAAATACTGAAAATAAAATCCAAATTACATAATTTTAAACTAAAGCAAGGTAAAATACAAGCCGAAAAGATAACCTACATGATCAGGTCCCACTAAGAATCCATTGTGATATAAGTTGGAGCTAATTTTTTGGGATGATTAGCGGCGACGGAGAGCATACAAAATTCTTGTATTTTTTTTGCCTTCTTATTTTTTAGGCTTTAATTAATTTACGTTTTTTTTTCTTTTTTTTTTAATTTTTTTTTCTTATTCTTTTTTTTTTCTTATTCTTTTTTATTTTTTTCTTTTTTTGGCTTTCTTATTTTTTTTGCCCTTTTTCTTTTTTTTACTTTTTCTTTTTTTGCCTTTTTTTCCTCTTTTTTATATTTTTATTTTTTTTTTACTTTTATTCTTTTTTTTGCCTTTTCTTGGCTTTTTTTTCTTTTTCCTTTCAATCTTTGTCCACTTGGCGCTTGAAAGCATAGATCTGTCCATTAGGGAAGCGAATGATCCAATGGGAGCAAACGCGCTCATCTTAGCGCAAGAGTCTGAAAAAGGAACGTATAAAAATGTCCGCCAAAGAGACAAGGAAGAAATAGGGAAGGTCGAAAAACAGATTTCTCCATTTTCGAAAAGGGCTACAGTAAAACACTACGCGCGCTCAAAAGTCCTGACAATTTTCGCACCGTGGGAAAGTTCGGGTTTTGGACATCGCGCCCGCAAATTCGAGGTTGTCGCGCGCAAAAATGCAGGTCGCTAGTGCAAAAACGGGAAATTGCGGCAACAAATGCTGATGAAAATGAAGGAAGGATGAACGGTGCGGTGCGCAAATTGTCAGGACTTTTGTGTAGGCATGACTCCGGGCCGGGCCGACTAATTTCTCGGCCCGACGCCGGGCTTCGATTTTTAGGCCCGGGCCGGCCCGGCTTTTTTTTTTGAAATCTGAGTTTTGCCCGGAAAAAGGTCAAAAATAAGCTTTTTTGACATAATTTACCACTCGCCCAAATAAAAGAATAATTTTCAAGTCAATTTGAAAAAAATTTCACGAGGAAAGTACTTCTATGGGGCATGGAGTTACAGGTGGAGTCATATATCAAAAAAATAGCAAAATTTTTCTGGTTTAGAATATGTAGGAGTTAGTTGCCTAATTTTGGTTTGTAAGGGTGAAAAAATCATCAGAACTTTTCTCGCAACACCACGAAAATGCCCCTTTTTAATATTGCAACTACTAATTAACGCGTAGTAGAGATAAAATTTGATATTTTAAGGCTTGTGACGATACCAGGATTTACTCTAGCTCAAAAACAAGCATTTTGATTTGGAAAACTTGCGTGGTGTTGCGAGAAAAGTTCTGAGGATTTTTTTCACCCTTACAAATCAAAATTAGGCAGCTAATTTTTGCATATTCTGAATCAGAAAAAATTTGCGATTTTTTTGATGTATGTCTCGACCGGTAACTCCATATCCCATAGAACTTTCCTTGTCAGAAATTCTAAAGTGCGACCTCATAGTTAATGGCAAAAAAAGAAACCGGAAAATTTTTCAAAAATACGCAATAGCAGCGTAGCTTTTTTCAGATCCAATAAAAGATCTGTGATAAAAATATTTTTGCTAAAATTTTGGTGACTATACACAAAAGTTTATGATTTTTTGTAACCATATGGTAAGACAATTTATGGCGACTTAGTAATTTATATAAATAATCCAGCGGCAATTGCACTATGCTTAGGTTTTGCTAAATTCTTCTTTACATTTTGCGAAAATTTGTCATAATTTTCCTTTCATTACCCGTTTTTTTCCTTCCAACCAAGTATAAAAATTTTCCGGGCCGAACCGGGCCGGGCTTTCCAAATTTGCAAAGCTCGGGCCCGGGCTGGCCCGGTTTGCAGCCATGCTTAGTTTTGAGCGCGTGTAGTACTAGCAGTTCCAGAAAGTGCGTAGACTCTTTTCAACCTATTTTTTCGCGTCGCGCAATGCAATTTCGTCGAAATTTTTCGATCCTTTTCGAAACAGTTCGCACTGTGCAATTTCATTTCGTGCGCCCAAAATTCACGCCGGTTCCGTCGAGAAAAGTTTGCGCCGCTGCGATGTTGCACTTGCACGGTGCATGCGATCACATGCATGCCGCCAAAATCCGGATCTAAACAGCAAAAAACCAAAAGAAACATAAACTTACTTCATTTTCAAGGGTTGGAGCACCAATCCACTTCCGTTCGGACTCCTCAGCGGTAAAGGATCATCTGAGGTTGCTCAAAATCGAGACCATTTTGGCGTAATTCTGAAAAAATAGATAAAATATAAATATAAAATATAAATTATCCTTTTTTAGACTTTTTGAAGACTTCATACCTAATATAATATCAGGCCAGCACCCGAAAGCTACAATAAATCAGGATAAATTTAACCCATCGCTTCCGGCAATTCTTTATAAAGAAAAAACAACCAAAATAATAAAGGGTTTTTTAACTCCCAGCCCAACTCAGCGAATGCTGAAGTCCAATATAACAAATCCCAAAATTTGTTACCTAAATGTCAAAAAATAGCACAAAAAAGAATACTTACCTCGATTTGGGTCCGAATGGTTGATTTAAACTATGGCATCAAAGTTGGCTCGGATCTTAGCAAACATTGATCCGGTGAACAATTGAGCTCGTGTTGATGTAAGAGTCTGAAAAAGAGGAGATAATGTTATGTTAGCTGTTATGTCGGGATCGAATTTATTGCATTTTTAGAACACTCTTGATGTCAAGTAAAACATCAGCTGCACTAGTTTTTGAGAAAATTTCCGCGCTGTAGGTTGGAAAATCGACGAGAATGAGCAGCAAACGCCAGAGCCTCAGGACAAAAATTAGGCAACTTACAATAAAAATTATAAAAAGCTATTTTTAGAACAATTGTATAGTTTCTTGCTTATAAATAATAATAAAAACGTGTGGACCTCAAAAAACTAAAATTTTTGCCCCAGATGCAATCTAAACCTAAACCGGCTTTTAAAAAATTCTTTTCCAAGTTCTTTCGTATCATATAGCACCAAGATTTACAAAAGTCTCGGGCGCAACTCGAGATTTTGACAAAAATATTTCTTCCCAAAAACAAATTTCCGTTTTTGCAGAAGGTGTAAAAATAAGAGGATGGCTTCAGAAGTTGGAGAAAAGGTTGCTTTAGGTGATGAAAGGTATCTCTTGGATATACGTAAGTGTTTTTTTGTTTTTTCGTTCTTTCGAAATTTAGGTGTCGGCCATGCGGTGAAGAATCGACCCGGAAGCGACATTTTAGTCTAAATTTGGGGAAAAAGGCTTAATCAGATTTGTTTATGAGACCTTTCTGCAGGACAGTGCAAATTTTTGCCCTACTCCGCTCCGAAAAATCTCGTCTTTAGCTAAATTTTTAAGGGATTTGATTTATTTAGGCAATATTTATCACATTTGTGTCTATAATACATCTATTCGGGTTAGACGCCACTTTTCTGAGCGTATTTTAGTATCCTCGACGGCAGCAGTTCATATATTGTTGTCCTTCTGCCTCCAGAATACTTTTATATTAATTTAGGTAACAATTTATCGAAAAACGTTTCGATTTTGGTGCTATTTCGTTGGGACATGGAGCTATTGCGACATAAAATCGTTAAGGTTGTGTAACGCAAAATTAATCCAAAAAATTCACGCTTCCGGCCCATTCTGACCATCCCCGTCCAGAGCTTGTGCTTAGTACAACATCGCGCGAAATTCCTAGGCATGAGTATCTTGCTTACCTCAATTTCTGTTGATTGGTTCGCCTCTTTTTTGTCCAAAAACCCCCGGACTAATTCAGGGGGCGAGGGTTCCAGGTCCACTTCGGTTTGGACTGGCCTTCATCTGAAAATAGGAAGATTATATTGCTCTAGCCCAAATAAAAGTCAGAAAGCTCCCAAAACAATAAAATCTTACCCTGTTTGGTCTAACCGAGCACCCGTAAGGTTTCCAGAGGCCCCCCGGATGAAGTGAGGGGCCGGGGCGTTCCGGTCGACCAAAACGTCCACACGAGGGATCGTAAAGAAAGGTGGGCACCCTTTTTCACAGTCCAATGGCCCCCCGGGCTCATTCGGGAGGCCAGAGTGCTCCACCTTTCCATCAGTTCGTCTTTTTCAGGGATTTCTGAAAAAGATAAGGAATAAATATAAATTCAGCATGATAACTTACCTTATTATAGTCCAAAATCCCCAATCTTGACCATAACAAGTGGATGGGCACCCTTTTTTCTTATTCCAGAGGCCCCCCGGACTGATTCAGGGGGCACGGGTGCCGGATCCACTTCTCCACGCTGGTCCAGACCGGCCTTCGTCTGAAGATAGTAAAGTATATTACTTTAGCCTAAATCAAGGCCAAACAGTTCCCAAAACAACTTACCTTATTCGGTTCCACCTTATCCAAGGAACCACGGAGCATCATCCGTCCGGACTTGAGCTCTTCTGCCTGAAAAAAACAGATATTATTGAGAATTATATATGGATCTTTTTTCTTCAAAAAACACCTCATGTTTATTTCTAGGGTTTTGGCCTAAAAAGAAAAAAACAAGAGCCAATAAACTTACGAGGCATTATTGAGCTCCTTATCGCCGCATAGCTTCGGCGTGCCATGTCGACGACGAGCCGGGCTGGAGGCTGACGGCTTCTCCTCCTCGGACGTTCTTCAACGACTTCCTCGATGATCGGGCCGAGTTGTTCGACCTCCCTGGATCTTCGGGGAGGCCGAGGAACAGCTTGAGGTGCAGGAGGCGGCGGCTGGTAACAGCACCGCCTCCTGCATTTGGGCATCCTTCGCAGGGGTCCCGGGGCCTCATGTTGTGGTCCTGGTTCTTCATGGCCTTCCGAGACCTGATCCTCGACTGGGGGCGAGACGACTTCTGCGGGAGGCTCGACGTCAGGCGTCGGCGAAGACGAAGGCGCCGTTCGTGTCAACGGACTTCTTGAACGGTGAGTTCGTGGAGGTCTGGCATCGGCTTCGGCTTTCTTCAAGTGGTCGGTGAGTCGCTGCTTGAGACGGGATGTTTCTTCCTTTTCCCTCTCCAATTCGATTAGAGCCTCATCTTTGGCTCTTATGGCCTCTTCGAGCTTTCTTCCAGCTCGGTATTCTTTCGTTTTCATTTCGAAAATGGCCTTCTGAGCGGCCTCCAGGTCGGCTTCGGCCTTGTTGGCCCTTTCCATTTCTGACGTCCAAAGGAGTTCTGTCATCTCCTTTTTTTTTCTCATGTCATCGGCTTGTCTGAGGAGTTGCCGGTTTTCTTCTATGAGTTCTTCCATCTTCGCCCGAAGCTTGGCCTTCTCTTCATCCACGGGCTCCGGCGTCTTCTCCGCCATCATCGCCCGATAGGCGTCATATTCCTCGTAGGACGGAATCGACGGGACGCCGTGGAGGGTCGAGTTGCCCGTGCTGTATTCGGGCGACCTCGAATACGCCGGGCTGAACGAGGTCGGACTAGCAATGCTAAGTCCGACCTCTCCCTCTGGGACGCCGAAGTGATGGGCACCCAGAGGGGAGCCCGCAACCGCCGGCGGATGCTCGGCCTGAACGGTGCGGGCCACGTTTTGGCCAGAGGCCTGGCCGGCGGCGCTGGGAGGCACTGAAATCACCAAAATTAGTCGAAAAATTGAAAAAGTATGGCCCAAAATTTAAAAAAAAAAACTATTCCTAAGGTCCCTATTTTCTAATATTATCTTAATGTTCCCCACAAAAATTTTATCCTTTTTCTAAAGTAATCCTTCTTGGTTTTAGGCGGAGATCCAGATGATGACGATCCACAATCTTGAAGGTAAAATCCACGATGATCGAAGGCTCCATATTTGAATCAAGATCCTGTGAGCAATTTGTGATTTCTCCAGAAAACATTCCACAGATGTCGAAAATCGATCCACATTGAAGTCCAGTGACAAAACCATAATACCGACAAGAAACCCGAGCTGATTTTTTTCGTTGATGGCGACCGGAAGGCGTATTTAAGTGGTGATCAGGAAAGCGACAGCACAGCGGCTCGAAAGCCGTAGAACACTGAATGACCCGAAGATCGGATCAAACGACAACGTGGAACAAGGAGAACCTTCAAAAGGACTCCAGAAGATGAGATGGAACCAAATTAAAGGTGGTGGTCCGAACCAAGATAATGATTGGTCCTCGATTGGTGAAGATCAGGTGCAGGTGGACAAGTTCTGGGTGATTTGGGGCCATTTCGACGTGGAAATCATGGAAAACGGGTGCTGGATTGGATTCATGGAGATGAAAATGGTCAGATTGGTATGCTGATGTTCAACTTCAGCTAAAATAAGGTGAGTCCAGGGGTCAAATGGGGGCGAAAACGTCTAAAATTTCTGTTTTCTCCTTGTATCGGTCTTCTAAATGCTTCATTTCAGATATTCATTGGATCACTCCCAACATGATATTGATGTCACGAATAATCTCCAGGCCAAACAAATCATTGCTAAAGGTTGCTAATCCAAAATTTGTGGCGAACATTGAAAATTCCAATTGGAGACGGGGTCGGATGTAAAAACGAATTTGATGGTGAAGATGTTGATGAGATGGAATTAATGGATGGTAGAATTAATACACTGGTGGTTGAACTGAAGATGGAGCTGATTCGAAGTGATCATGGCGAAGGTAGGTGCCTTGGCGTCCCTTTTTGTTATCCTGAAGATGTATTTGTTGATTGATTGGAATTCTCTGAAAAGGTCCACGCGACACGCAACCGAAAATTCGACGAGCCTGAACGACGAGAAGTCAAGTCCACCTGGAGAAAATCACAGAGCACATCAAGAGGTCTTTCAACAAGGTTTTGACAAGAAAACGAGGACAGTTGCCAAGAACACCATCAATAACGTCCATCCATGGACGAGACGAGCTCCCCACCCCTTGGAAATAGTCTAATGCGACCCTAAACCTAAGTGATGATCGTCGACATGGTCCAGTAGATGTTGTTCTTCAGCATTCAGCCCAGTGATTGAATTGATCCAAAGTAGAAGGTCCAGGAAGTTCATCGTGTTATCAGGTGGTGTCTCACAGTGAAAACCCCGTTATAAGTAACAAGAGAGAGTATAAAATGGTGTAAGTATTTATTGTTATGATTTATACAATTAGAATTTATGAAAGAATTCGAATATCCAATTGTAATGGTTCAAGTTTCAGGGCGCCAACGGAATTGGAAATGGACTCTTGACAGGGACGGACCCATCGAGTTTTGAATTATCTTGGAATACCTTGACGAAACTGAAAAGGCGAAGAAAGCAAAAATAAAATTGTTACCTGGTCCACGAATCAGAATGGAGACGGTGTTCGATGGCAATTGGAGAAAACACAAAGTAAGGCTATTTTTGGCCGTGAAAATGAATAGTTTACTCTTTATTTGGGATTTTTGTCTCCAAAAATAATCCAAGTTACGATGTATGATAATAATTTATAACGAATACAGTAAATTATATTATAAATAATATTTTAGGTGATGCCATCAGTCGCTGGACCTGCCACAATCAAAAAAATGATCCATCTTCGACCGGGATTAGGCTCTTGGAGGGATTCTGGAGGTGCATGAAGATGTTTGAAGCCATAATTTTGAACGTTGGACATCAATTCTGACATTCGGATGACAAATTTCTAGAAAATCCGTCAAATATCTTTGGGGAAAGGTAAATTTTTGGAGTTATTTGGAAAACAAAATGGGGCTTCTAAAAAGAGATGATTTTTGACAATTTTCACAAAAAATGGACTATTATGTAAAATTGACGGATTTTAGATCTTTGCCTTCCGAATGTCGTCTTGGATCTGGACTGAAGTGCTGGCCACCGATCCAGATCATCATTTTTGGACCTTGGAGAGATGTCAGCCCAATCATAATGGGTATTCTGGGAGGCTGCGGGCTGGGATGTTGGTCAGAAAGCAAAATTTGAGTGAGAAATTTCGAAATTTATATGAAAAGCAAGCTCGGAATTTATAGCTAATGAGTGCTGTTGGCTTTATTTTATTGCCTAAAGGGGTGTCAAAAAAGCGAAAGGATTTTTTTCCAAAACTGTTTTTTTGCAAAAATGGTTTCGATTACGTTTTTGGTACGGAATTTTTCATAATTCTGTGTAAAATACAGAAATCCATCTCAAAAAATTCCCGAGATCTACCCTTTCGATCAAAATTTATCCCTCTGGCATCTTCTCCATGAGGCCTCTAAACTCTGTAAAACTCAAAAAAATTTGACTTACCGAGCTGTTAGGGCTTAAATGGGGCGGGAATTGATCCATCAAGCCGTATACGTAATGTCAAGGCCAATTTCGGCCGGATTTTACAGTATAAAAATTGTTTTCGGCGGGATTTACAGGGTCCCCCCACCAGCCAAATTGCCCTTTTTGTGCAATATTTTTCCTTGCTCTTCAAGGCCTCATAGTCTATTTTCAAGGCCCTTAGGCCTTTTTATATTATCATTTTTGGCGGGGTTTACGGTAGTAACCCACCAGCCGAAAGTTATTTTACGGTTTACAAAGTATATACAAGGTGATTTCGAGTTGCAAATGTTAGTCAGCTCTCTCAAGTTGAGCTCGAAATCAAGTTTTTGAGGTCGTTTTTTTAGTTTTTTATTTCAAAATTATATTCAACTAGACGGGGCTAAGGTAGTACAGCCCCCCAGTCCAGTTTAGCCCCCCATGGCCCAGTACAACCCCCCTCGTCCATTCTGAACCCCAAAATTTATTTCAAAGAAGTAATCCAAGTTGTATGGTCCAGCACAAGCCCCCTACATTTTAGATGAAGCCCCCTACGTTTTAGATGAAGCCCCCTACGTTTTAGATGAAGCCCCCTACGTTTTAAATAAAGCCCCATACGTTTTAGATCAAACCCCCAACGTAGTAGATCAAACCCCCACTTACATTTTTTGTATTATTCTAATTTGTTCATTATGTGGGGTGTGAAACGGGCAAAACAGTGGGGGTTTGAACTACCTTTCGTGGGGGGCTCAACTACCGAAGCCCCAACTAGACAAATGACTGAATTATTTATAATTTTTATATTTTTCCCCTAAGCTTATGTAAGTCATCTTATAGGGGAAGTACTCCAAGTGCGACGCTCATATTTTGATGAAAATTGGCACAAATTTGGAATAATTTTTTTTGAGATATATTCAAGATTCTTAGCTCGCGCTTTGCAGAAACAACCGAGATTTTTGGATCGAAAGTCGGCCAAAATTTAGGACTTTTTGTCGAATTTCGGCACGAAAAGTTTCTTGCCTATTTCTACCATAAAGGATAATGTTTCTACAAAAAATCAAATTTTTCCGCACGAAACTGCCAAAGTTATGGCCAAAAAGGTGTTTTCTCTCTGCCCGCTCTCCACGTTTAGCGTGCTCTCTCGGCAGCAAAAAATCGTTCGATATCTCGGCGGCGCCAGCAAAGCGCGAGCTAAAACTTTGAGGAATTGATATTTGGTCCATACCCGACGTGTATGCAAAATTTAAAGAAAATCTGAGCGTCGCACTTGGAGTACTTCCACTGTTAAATCTTAAAATCTTAAAAAAACCCAAAAAAATCCCGAAAACCCCAAAAATCCCCAAAAAAGCCCACTGAACTCACCCGTCGGCCCTTCCCCGACCACCGGGACGGCGGCGGTGGCGGAGGCCACCCCAACTGCACCCACCGGGACGGCGGCGGTGGATGCAGAAGGGGTCTTCGTCGTGTTCGTGACGGGATCGCGGGACGCGGACGGCGATGAGGACATCTTCTTTGAAGTTGATGAACGCGTTACACCAGGAGGGATTTCTCAACCGGTAAATGAGCAAAATGCAAACGAAAATTTGCCGAATTTTAATATGCAAATTTTGAGGTTTTTGTGAAAATTCGTGGGAAAATTTGACGTTTTTTTTCAGATTTTCATTCAAATTTTTTTAGATTTTTTGGAACGTTTTTGTTTGCAACGTATCAGGATTTCGGACCTTTTTCTAAGATTTTGAAGACATCAGGATGGGTATGGACAAGATTCCTGGATTTTATGACATTTTTTGGGTGAGTTTTTGACAAATTTTGTCCGATTTCTTTAGATTTTGATGCAGTTTTTAATTTATATGGAATTTTAGATGATTCAGAGTTATCTGATACTCGCAGTTCTCCAAAGACCTTTACGCCTGGGAAGAATGGCTGAAACCCTCAGGCTTTGAACATTGGAGACTAAATTTGATTCGAATTGCCGCAGAATGAGTTCTAGATGATGGGCAAAATGGAAAAAGTAAGTTGTGTTTTGTTTTTGGATTGTTCGGAATTTAGGTGATCATCGGAGTCCCCCGTTCCCGTGAATGTCATGAGAAGCATATGGTGGCTGAAATCTTTTTGAGAGGAGCTAGAATCGGCGATATTCGATCCCAGCCGACGATTTCAATGATGAGAAAATTTGCGGATCGATGGTGCGCTGAAACTGAATGCTCGTTGATTAATTGGAACTGATAGGTAGGCTTATGTTAGGCCGTATTTTAGCAGGTTATGGTTGAAATGAGGGCACGGATGGGTTATGTTGAGGATTTCTTGAGATTTTCGGGATAAATTTGGATTCATTTGGAGATTTACTGTAATTTGAGTGTATTTGAGGGAAATTCTATAACCCAAGGGCACTTGGATGGACTTTTAGAACTTTTTTACTGGTTTCTTAAGCGTAAATTGCGGGTTTGGAAGGCTATTTCGTAAACTTTTGTCAAGTTTTTGCACTGTTCTGATTAATTTTGCTTCTAACAGGATCGTGATTATTATAATTGCCTTATTTAGAGCTCTCATGACGAGATATACATACCTCGAGTTTTCCTCGATGGAGATGTCCCCGTGGTGCCAGCTTTTGATCTAGCCCTTGAACCTGTTCATGGACTCAACTCGGATGATGTTTATGGAGATCCAAGTTGATAAATAACATTAGATTTTCATACAAATAAATTTGGAATACAGTAATTCTTTTGCTTATTTCCACTGTTTTGGCTTCCTTGAGTTGAGCTCTGAGTCGCCGCTTTTTTCGTGTCGCCATTTGATAAGGGATCGTTCGATGTGTAGGGCCACTTCCTTGGCCTTACTCGGGCAAAACTCGTTCAAGATATCGCGCCGGAGGAGCGCGCGCCGAAGACTGTATTCAAATCTTGAAGAACTTGACGGACATTGCGACGACCGGCGACACCATCCCCGCCGAGACGGCGGGTTGCGTCGTTGAGGTCAGGCTCGTGTCCAGCTGCAAATGGTCCAACGTGACGGTGCTCATGATCGTCCGCCGATAGCTCTGCACCATCAAACTCGCGACAATCGGGTTGACCAGGGCCACAAGACACACCGAGTTCATGGTGATTCGAATCGCTCCTTCTTTATCGCCACCATACGCAAACTTGTTGCAAGAGTTGAAGAAAGGGATGGCGACAAGAAGTAGAGGAACTACTGACTGAAAATACGTGTAAGGGGTTGGTCCAAATAAGTGGTAAGTTGAGAAAAATTTTGTTGCGACAAATCAACATTATTTTCCCGACAGGCTACTATGAGAATACTATAGTTGTGATGGCCACAGAGTAAGCTCTGCTGACAACTACAACTTCCGGCTAACAGGGGAAGTACTCCAAGTGCGATGCTCGGGTTTTCTTTAAATTTTGCACACACGTCGGGTATGGACTAAATATCAATTACTGAAAGTTTTAGCTCGCGCTTTGCGAGCGCCGCCGAGATATTGAACGATTTTTGCCGCCGAGAGTGCACGCTAAGCGTGGAGAGCGGTCAGAGAGAAAAGCGCTTTTTGGCCATAACTTTGGCAGTTTCGTGCGGAAAAATTTGATTTTTTGTAGAAATATTATACTCTACGGTAGAAATAGGCATGAAACTTTTCGTGCCGAAATTCGGCAAAAAGTCCTAAATTTTGGCCGACTTTCGATCTAAAAATCTCGGTTGTTTCTGCAAAGCGCGAGCTAGGATTCTCGCATATATCTTAGAAAAAATTATTCTAAATTTGTGCCAAGCTTCATCAAAATCTGAGCGTCGCACTTGGAGTACTTCCCCTGTCAGCTTAAACTTTGAGGTCTCAACTACAATTTGGCATTTTCATAAACTCCTAATGTTCCTACTACTTACTACAACATATATTCAGACAAATATTATTCTCAAATTCCTAAACCCCATTCTACAATTACATGTAAAATACGATATATTGTCAAGGAGCAGACACAGCAAAGGCCACGCAACAATTGGTGGTAACAAGAATTACCTGCGCCGTCAACGTCATTGTAATCTGTTTTTGGATCCGAATCCCGGCGCTTGAGGTCCGGTGCACATCCTCGTTCAATTTGCGAAAGATGCGCACAACAAAATAGACGAGGAGAAAGGGAAACACAACAACGGGATGGACGAATTGGTTGGCCAAAATGGCAAGCGTCGCGTACGGCTGAAAGGCATACTGTAACGTCATATAACAAGGGAAAGCACGTATTTGGTCGAAATATGCCGACGCAGTGGAGCAAGGTTGATTAATATCAGCTAGTTGGGAAAATAGCGTTGATTCTTGCAATTCAAATGGCCTTTACTTTGAAACTTACAGGGGAAGTACCCCAAGTGCGACGCTCAGATTTTGATGAAACTTGGCACAAATTTAGAATATTTTTTTCTAAGATATATGCGAGAATCCTAACTCGCGCTTTGCAGAAACAACCGAGATTTTTAGATCGAAAGTCGGCGAAAATTTAGGACTTTTTGCCGAATTTCGGCACGAAAAGTTTCATGCCTATTTCCACCGTAAAGGATAATATTTCTGCAAAAAATCAATTTTTTCCGCACGAAACTGCCAAAGTTATGGCCAAAAAGGTGTTTTCTCTCTGCCCGTCTCCATGTTTAGTGTGCTCTCTCGGCGGCAAAAATCGTTCGATATCTCGGCGGCGCCCGCAAAGCGCGAGCTAAAACTTTCAGGAATTGATATTTAGTCGATAGCTGACGTGTGTGCAAAACTTAAGGAAAATCTGAGCGTCGCACTTGGAGGAGGAAAGTACTTGGATTACTTTCCCTGTTAACTGATTTTTATTTGTTGTAAAATTATGTTTAAATTTTTAATAAAAAATCGGAAAAGATTTTTGGTTCAACCTAATAAGTCATCATCGGTTTGCGACGGCTAGAGACATGGCACGTGACTGCGATGATGCGAGACATTCTGCTGCGACAAGTCCACGTTATTTTCCCGACTGACTAATAATTGACTCTTCTTACCTCCTCGTTGTAAAACCTCGGGTCCATCATAGGCACCCTTCTCACACAGACGTCTTCCGCCACTCCCGTGAACTCCGTCATTTTCTCGTAGACTTGAGCCGACAACCCGGCCAGTGAAGTGGCAACAACAACCGCCGGCGACAAGTAGACTAGCAGGAGGAGTAGAAATTTTGGAATTGTAAATGATGTGCCCCTAAAATGCGGACATTTTGACGTACAAAATTAATCCGAAAATCCCACCTTATCATGTGAAAGTAGCGGTAGGTGTAGGGCACAAAGCAGTAGCAGACAATGGAGTTCATAAAGACCGTTTCGAAGAACAGGATATACCCAATCTTCCCATCCGGCAGCCATCCCATGTAGTCGATGAGTCGAGGGATTGGGCCGGTAAAGTCGAAACTCAGCACATCTTTGACGAAGATAGGACGCTGAAAAACAAGAAAAACTCTGAATTCTGGGAAATAATCGATAGCTAGTAGAAGGCGTAAAGTTGCAAGACTTAACAAAGATTATAATATTGATCACTCGTAGGATTGTTTATCACCTATTTTGAGGTATGTATTTTACATGCCCTCACGTCAATCATATCTGGATAAAAGTTACGGATCTTCGTTTTTTGCCGCAAATTTTGGAATTTTATATGTTACAATAACCAATGGTAAATAAAACCAACATCCAACCGCGACAAATTGCCAGGCACTTTTAAAAAATGCTATTTTATTATTATTTTCCCGACAGACTAATACATCTCTTGTTCGCCGCAAAAAACTTACAATTCCGATCAGCAAATGCGACAATGCCGCCAGCCCATCGATGGCACACGATCCATACAGCACTTTTCTGTAGCTGATCATCATTTTTGGGGTCTTTGACTTGATGAGTAGTACGAATAGGGCGTTAACAACGACTGCCAACACCGACACAATGCGAAACACCGTCTCCATCGGCGATATTCTGCAGCCGGGCATGTTTCAAAAATTGAGGAAAACCTCAAAACACCGGGCATTCGAAACTTTTCGTAGCCGGCGAATGGCGTCTAAAGTAATGTCAAATAGTTGTAGCTTGTGAATTTTTTTTGTTTTCGATTCCATGTTTTGAGGGCCTCATTGTACTCGGAATACGAAGAAATGGAATGTAAGATGGAATGTGAGACGGACAGTGATAGATGGAAATAGTATTATTGTTTTCGTAAAGTGCATTGACATTTTTTTCGTTTCTGCACAGTGCATTTCCCCGGTTTCCTTCAAAAGAGACCCCGAGTTGAAAGAGACCCCGGAATCGGGGGTCTCTTTCGATGTTTGCCCGAAATGGCCGAGAAGGTCAAAAATTGGGTAATCGATGGCGTAGATTCCAAAAATCATATTCATTTGTTCCGATTCTTACTTTTTTGCTTAAGTAGTAATGTCAAGAAGTAATTTTTGAATTTTTTCTAAAAATACTCGATTAGGGGTTTTTGAGGAGCTGATTTCGAAAATGATGATCGTTTGTTCTGACAGTTACCATTGTCTGCTACTGCTTTGAGAGATGGCATCCAGCCGCTTCGATTTTTACGGCCTGGCTGACGGGAGCAGGCCGGCCGCGGGCCTTTTCAAATCCAGGCTCGTCAGGGCCCGATTGCCACCTCTAATCGCGTCCCGACTTTTCGGGTAGACCACAGTTCGGGTTAGTACCCTTAATTGAAAAAAATACTTGCATTACACATTCCTATTTTCACAAATTGCATGGACATTTGTCGCGCTCCGCATCGTGCGCAAAAAGCACCCGATTTTGCACAGTGCATTTCACCTTTTCATTGGTTTTTGCACTGTGCATGAAAATATCGCGGCGACATCGGCAAGTTTCAACGATGTCGCTGCGACGGCGCCAAGAACTCGCACGGTGCAAACGGCTTTTTCGCGACGACAAGAACGAAAAATCAGAGGAAACCGTGCTGTGCAAGCTCTACCGGCTTTTCGCATCTCAAACAATATAATATGTACTATAAAAAGCACGTGGCTTTCAAAAACACCGAGTAAGACGACAAAATTTTTGACAAAACCACTGTTTATTCAAAGCTTTGACGAGAGAATTTTAATTTCCGAGGTTATTCGGGAAGTCGGGTTACGAACGCACTTTTCCTTCATCTTCCCGAAACAAACCACCCTCCAGATGGTATGTCGGTAGTTCTTGACCAGTAAGCTTGACGCGATTGGGTTTACAAGTGTGAACAATGTGACCGAGTAGATAACCAGTCGCATCGCGCCCTCCTTGTCTCCTTGATGCCCAAACGTGTAGGAGGCGTAGAATACGGGAAACGAGGTAAAGAGTAATGGAATTACAGCCTGGAAATTGCTTTATTAAAAGCAAATTAATGGTTACAGTATCAATATTGAGCTTACCTGCGCCGTCAACGTCACCGTAATCTCTTTTTGCATCCTTCCCGCCGCCGACGACAACTTTTTGACATCCTCGTTCAGTTTGACAAAGATACGAATTAGAAAGTAGATGAAGAAGATGGGAAACAGGGAAAGCAGCTGTCCAAATTTGTAGGGGATGTCGACAAGAGACGAAAGTTGCTGAAACGTGGACTACAAATTGTATATGCTTTATTTTTCCGAAAAACCGATATCAGAGGGGTGATCAAATGTGGAGAAAAATCTGACCTCTTCCTTGTAAATTCTCCCATCGATGGCTGGGAACCAGGTAGTGCATTCCAAGCCGCTTCTTCCAATATAACCTTTCATCGGAGTGTACACTAGAGCCGATAACATGGCGAAGGGAATGGCCACCATAAATGGAGGGATAAGATAGACCAAAAGCAGTAATCCAAACTTAAATCGAGTAAACGTTGTGTTTCTGAAAAACCACCGGATCGAAATGGCCGAACTTTAGAACTTGCACAGCACTTTTTTCTGTTTTTTCGTTCTTGTCGCCGCGTCTCGAGGTGACGATCGGGCCGCTCCGATTTTGGCGGCCTGTCTGTAGGGGGTAGGCCGGGGCTTTTCAAGTATGGGCTCGTCAGGGCCCGATTGCCGCCTCTAATCGCTTCCCGACTTTTCGGGTCGACGACAGTTCGGGTCAATACAAAATCGATCGATACAACGCGTAGGGCAGGTGGACACCCAAAAAAAGGCCGTAGAAAGTGCCTACAAGGCCTGACAAAGCCGTTGGATAGTCGGCGAAGGCTTGGCGGAGACTTGGCAGAGACGTGCGATATGTCCACTTTTTCTAATTTTAGCCATTTCCAACGTTAATTTTCTTTACTCTGGGTAATTTTAACGTAAAAACGACCAAAATTTGCGGCAAAAAAACGAAAACCCGTAATTTTTATCTAAATATTATTTATGCGAGTACAAGTAAAATGCCTCAAAATAGGTGATAAGCCGTCCTAGGACTCCACCAATCTTATTATTTCCACTAACTAGTAAGCCTTCTCCTAGCCTCCTCCATGCATACACCGACTAACCGAGCCCATCCATAGTATCGTTGACCCGAACTGTCGCTGACCCAAAAAGTCGTAGCGCCCGCAAGTTTACCGTATGTAGTGAAAGAAGCGATAAGTACATGGCACAAAGCAGACGGATAAAGTGGAGAATTGGAAAAGAAATTCCAGTGCGATGAAATACGCGTAGCCTTCGTCCGAAATCCATTCCATATGAGCGAAGAGGCGGGGGATGGGGCCCACAAAATCGTTGGCCAACACGTCCTTGACGAATAATGGGCGCTGAAAGCAAGCTGTCCAACTTTAACGTTTCAAGATCGCTAGATCACGACCTGGGTCGCGACCTTCATATTAGTTCGTAAAGTTTCTTTATTGCTTCGTTTTGCAACGATTGTTTATTGTTTGGCAAAGTGCATATATGCATTCGAAAGAGCTTTTTCTTCTTTACAAAACTGTGTTTTTAGTTTACCTTGAAAATAAAATTTTTTATTATTTTTTGGGCTCAAAAGTATACCACCCAGGAGGCAAGTCTGGTCGCGACAAATGTCCATGCACTTTTTGAAATATCTAATATCTAATATAGAAAACGTGAGCTTCTGCAAATCGCCGCCTCACAGTTATTGTCTTGCATTGTAGGTACGGTTCAGAGCCTTTTTGAAGTGTAATAATTGGTCTATTTACGTGATATTCACTAGAAGAAGGGAGTAGGTGGATGGGAAATGAGCCGCATTTATCTCGGTGCATTTGACATTTGGCACGTGCGCCCGCAATATCCCGTGACGAACGCCAGCTAGCTTGGTCGCTGCGAAATTTCTGAAGCGATTTGCGCTGCGTGCCGAGGGCAAAAAATACAAGCACTTTTGAAGAAAGCGGAGTAGGAAAAGCTATTTTGGGAAAAATTTTGTCCAAATCTGAGGCATCCCTGCTTACAGGGAAGTACTCCAAGTCAACGCTCAGATTTTGACGAAACTTTGAACAAATTTACGTCAGTTGTTATCAATATGTGGAGGAAAAAAGTGGCCAAATTCCCAGCTGCTGCTAGCCGTCGCAAACCGATGATGGGAGATTCCAAGGCGTGAAGACCCGCCGTTATTTCCCCGACAGACTGATATAAGGATGTGATCGCGCTTTTCCAAAACGTCCGCAATTTTGAAGTCACAAATTAGAAAAAATATGACAGTTTTTTTTTTGAATTTCGATGTAAAAATTTTCATGCCTTCTTCTGTCATAGTGTGCAATTTTTTCCACCAAAAATCAATTGTTTAAGCGCGAAATTAGCAAAGATATGGGCAAAAGTGGCTTTTCTCTGACTACTCTCCGCTTTTCGTCTACTCTCTCGGCCGCAAAGATCGTTTACTACCTCTGCTGTGCCTGCAAAGTGCGTGCTAAAACTTGCAGGAATTGATATGCGGCCTATTTCTGACATGTGGGCAAAGTTGAAAGATAGTCTGAGCGTAGCACTTTTAGGATTTCGGTAAAAGTTCCTTATTTTGGCCACGACTTATAACTTTGCGGAAACTGGTCGGAATTAGCCCAAATTTAGCGTGCACGCTCAATTCATCGTTGTCAATGCCCGGACAGTGGATTTAGTTAGTGAGGCACCTTCTTTTTTACGTACCACCTTACCCTTCAAAAACGGCTGCAGCCTGTGATTTTACACTTTATACGATGAACATTTCCGGAACTTAACTTATTGCCTCCGTATGGAACTAAATGAGTCGTCACACCTTCATAGGCACCCCTAAAACTATATAGCTATTATAGTAATTCAGTGCCAGCTAGGTCGAAGCGTTTTTTCCTAACTTTAGTGCCCAAGCTTGGGCGCAGTTCGCGGAGTACCTTTGTTGTGGCCAAAATAAGGAACTTTTTTCCAGGATTTCCCTCGTTAAAACCTAGACGAATAAAATTGAACAACTCACGTTTCCAATGAGGAAATGCGAAATTGACGCGAGTCCATCAAAAATGCAAGAAGTGTACAACACTTTGCTGTAGGCGGTCATCGTTCTCGGCGTCTTGTAACGGATCAGCAGGAAGAACAGGACGTTGAAGACGATGGCGAAGAAGCAAATGACCCGAAACACTATCTCGGGGGTATCGCCGCAGTCTGACATGATAAAATACTAATTTTGAGGGTCAAATGTAGCTGAGCATTTACGGCGTTGTTGAAATTGTAGCAGCTTTTTCGGTTCTGGGAAGGTACTTGCTTTTGTACTCTTTAAACTCAATAACGAGGGATTGTGTTGTGGGGTCCACGACACCCTCGTTACTTGTGATATTACGAAAAACTTTTGTGGTTTAAAAGATGAGATGGGTCGAATGAGGAAAATGTTTTTTTGTCAGATTAGCATTTTCATCTTACGAACTTCGCGGGCCCTTCCCCCAGGTGATTCCGGGGTCCACTAGGTTCCTCCATGGTATCCAAGGGACAACTCCCTCTAGACCCTTCTCTAAATGCCAACTCCCAAGGTCTCCGTTGATATATTATATTGATGGCCGCTAGTACAGTACAATACTAGATAAGAATAGACCAGATCTCCCTCACGGGTGCCTCGCACGACCGTCCGCGCGTCCTTCTTCTCCACCAACCTTCCTCTGTCCAAGCCTCTAACCCCTACTGATCCCGGTTGTCCCCATAATCCTCGTTTGAACGGTTTGTGGCGGAATGCCAACGTCCTCAATCATATCGCTTCGGTACTCGGCGGTGGCCCAAACGCCTCGCGGTTTTACTTCATAAAATGCATGGACATTTGTTCTCCACGACACAGCGCATTTTGAACCTTTTCCCACGCTTGTTGCCAACGCAGAATGCATTTTTTTTCTTTTCGTATAGTGCAAACCACAGAAAAGTCTGCGCTGTGTAGATTCTTGAGCGACAACGCGGCGAAGCAGTTGAAAAACCCTTGCGATATTCCTTGTCGTGGATCCCTCCGCAGCTCCCTTGATACCCAATCAGCCTTGGATGTCCTCATTAATCGGTAGCTTTGTGGTGCTCCTAGTCCTTCACTATGCTCTGTGGAGCGTCCTTGCTGCTCCTGAATGTACCACTATGAGAAACTTCTAACCGAAATTTTCGTTTATTTTACAAACTTAACAAGCACGTATTATATACATATACCAGTACGGCCAAAGAGAAACTATATTTACATCCTTTTTACGTCTCTTTTGGCAAATCATCCAACAAAAAATTGCAGCTTTTTTACGAGACTCCCAGCCCTGTCCATCCATCGTCGCCTCAGCTATCTGACTGTCCATGAGAGCAGCCAGTTCTCCTCCAAACGGAGTCTCTTTGCTTTACACTCGCACTTCGTAAGAACCTGCTCATTACAGTAGTCCGGGAGCTCTTGACCAGCAAAATTGTCGACAGCGGGTTGGCCAACGGAATTATGGCCAAAAGAGAGCCTATGTTTATACCTGATAGCTTCAGTTTTGAATGGAGTGACGTCATCAGAAGTGCCACCTAAACAGTCGTAATTCTCGTGGAGGGAGATTCAAAAAATGTATGGATCCCTCGACGAGTCCATTACCGCTCCCTTCGCCTTCCATCAGCGCTATTCCTCGACAAGACGGAGCCTCTTTGCTTCACACTCACACTTCTGGCGGCACCACTACTCGTGCTCATCATCGACGTAATTCCCGTCTTTTGATCCGTGGCAGTTAGTGCGTTCGTCACGGTAAGTCGGAAGTTCTTGACCAGCAAGATTGCGGACAACGGATTGGCCAGCGGAATTATGGCCAAAGACGTGTAAAAAACGCGAAGCGACAGGTCCTGCGAGATCTCGTAGCCCCACCCGAAGTACAAGTTGCCCAACGCAAAGAACACAAAAAACAATGGAATCGCGATGAAGATTAGCGGGATTACAGACTGCGCCGTCAACGTCCACGTGATTTGCCGCTGCATCTTGCGGTAGAAGTCGGATTTTCGCACATCCGCGCTGAGGAAACGGTAGATTCGCCAAATGAAGAAGACCAGGAAGAACGGCGCAATCAGAACCCAATACAATGGGACGGCGGCGAAGTTGAAGATGGTTTTGTAGGGCTGAAGAGAGGACAGAGTGTAGACCAGTTAATTTTTGGTCGTTTTTACAGTGGAGCACCTGATCCAGTGGCAAAAAAATGTGTCAATTTGCATCCGAGAAGTATCAAAAATGTGGCGAAATCCTTCCCTCTCTAAGTGAAAAAACTCCGATTTCAAAAGCAAAATGGTACGTTTTTGCCACTGGATCAGGTCCCCCACTGTGCAAGGCGGGTCAAAAAGTCTTGACGTGTTTGCACGGCGCGCCGTAGGGAAGAAACAGCACAGCGCTGTGCTGATTCTTCAGACAGGCGACTTTGACCTAAAGAAACACTCCACTCGTTTCACAGGTGCTCGGATGTGTCAAATCTTTTTCCCTCAAGGTGGTGGGCATGCGATCGCAGCAAGTGGTAGTCCGACGGAGCAATGCCTGGCGAGTAAGCATTCAGGGATACCAAAGTTTGTGCGAAAAACACGTCAAGGCTTTTTGACGCCGCCTAGTACTAAAAAAATGCAGCGAAAGGTCTATGCACTTTATGTAAAGGAAGCAGCACAAAACCTACCTCAGCAGGGTACTTGACGCTGTCGTAGTAGGGCAAATTTCTCAAACAATTTGGGTCGGTCGGCGAAACTATCTGCGTCATCGCAGAGTACGTATTACCAGCCAAATAGGCCATTATAAACGAGAACGCCATGGTGGGTGTGAGGTAAAATAAAACCAGTAAAGCGAACGTATAATTATTAAACTTGACCTCCCACACCATAAGAAAGTAGCGGTAGGTGAAAGGCACGAAACAGTAGCCCACCATGTTGTACTGAAGGGCGAGCTCGATAAACAGAAGATACGCCAAGTTTCCATCGTTTACAAGTCCCATTTTCTCGAGAATTCGGGGAAGAAAACCGTCAAAGTTGTTGACAGTGACGTCACTGTCCATGGCGGAGCGCTGAAAAAAAACGGAGGGGCTAGAAGGGTTTGTAAAATACGACATCTTTTAAGTCAATTAATTTTTGTACGTATATATATGGCAAGACCGGTACTATATTCAATACACAGTAATCTTTGCCTCTAAAAGCCTGAAGGCAAATTTTCAAAGCGTAATTCTCAGATTTTTTTCCAACTGGGCACACATAGGCCCAGATATCAGTTTGTTCAGAAAATAATGTGGATTCTTCGCCCCTTTAAATCGCCCATAATGGCTTTGCGACGTCCAGCCGCGGCTGGAAATTTGGGGCGCGTCTGCGACGAGGCGAGACAATTTTTCCTCGACAAATCCACAGTATTTTCCCGACAGACGGCTACGCCTTTTCGAAGTGCAAAGATTCTTTGTCGCACGGTGCATTTTGCCTTTTGTTTGCACGGTGCGGGCTTTTCGAACATTTTGCACTGTGCGTTTTCACTCATCGCGCGAAATTGCTTCAGGATCGTCGCAACGAAATAAATATGGCTTTTGTCGCGCTATTTGGTTGTATTGTACAGCTAAACAAGTCTACACACTTTTGAAAAAACGTTGTATGCGTGGCTGTAAACTGAAGACACATTCAAGATACTCAACGATCTTTGCCGCCGACAGTGTACACAAAATGCGGAGAGCAGTTAGAGAGAAAAAAGCATTCGTTCGACTACATCTCAGCCAATTTCCTGTGCAATTTTTTTTTGTTGAAACGTTACCCTTCTGATGAAAAATGCAGAAATTCATCACGGATAAAGTTAGGAACACCTGTGGTGTAAAATTTTGAGAAATGATTTATGGCCTTTGCAGAGGAAAACAACGTTTAGTCCTTTTCAAATTCATTCGCCCTTCGAAACAACCTTTTAGTAATTGTATCTTTCGAACTTCAAACCCCCTCAAAACTCACCAAAATAATACAAAAATGAGAGAGTGAAGCGAGCAGATCGAAGACAGCCGAGGTATACAAAACTTTCTTGTAGCTCTTCATTGGCGACGGTGTGTGATTGCGGATCAACAAAAGTAGAACCAAGTTAGCCATCATGCCCGAAAAAGATAAGAATTGTATCACGGCTTGGTTCACATAGTCCACACAGTTTATGGCCATCTGAAAGAGCAGAAATTGAAAGTTTTATTTTTTTTTGCAATGTGAAAATTAAAAAAATAACAGCGACAACAGTGACTAGTTTTTCAAGGGCAGCGCTGGGGCTATCGCGACAACGATAAACGAAATTATCGCTGTTTTCTAGCGACAATTTGACCGAAAATTACGGTAGCTCACAGAAATATACAGAAATTTTAGTCTGTCGGGAAAATAATGCGGATAACGGCGATCCCCTTGGAATCGCCTATTATCATTGTGCGATGGCTATCCGTAGCTGGAGATTTGGCCCGCGACTGCAACGAGGTGAGAAATTTTTCTATGACTAATCCACAATATTTTCCCGACAGAATGATATTTTCTACAAGCTATCGGAAATTTTGAACAAATTTTTTCTAATACTATCGTATCACAAAACGAAAAAAGTCCCCGCCCTTCTTAAGAGGAGACCTTAAGAAACATTTCAACGTGACAGAAGTTGTTTTTCATGTCGCAATAATTTCAGGCGCAAGTTTTAATGACATGCAAACTCTTGGACTGTAATACAACGCTACTAATATGCATTTAGTGGCCCAGAAAGAGGCCTGAAATATCCGTCGGCCGCAAAATTAGACGCTCAAAACCAAAAAAATGTAATGGCACGCAGCCCGAAATATCAGTTTGTCGGGAAAATAGGTTTTCCCGACAAACTGAAACTGATATCGCTCGGAAAATTGGAATTTTTTTCCTTGTCGAAGAAAAAGTGCAGTCGCGCAACAATTCTCCATCCGCGGCTAGCCGACGCGACGCAATGATGGGCGATTCCAAGGAGCGACTCAACCACATTATTTTCCCGACATACTGATACTACCAGTCGCGCCGTAAGGTGCGTAGAATTTTTAGCAGTGCTTTTTCTTCTTTTCACGCCACTGCGACTTCTCATTTTTGCACTAGCGACATGTATTTTTCCGCGAGCGCACCCCGCGATGTCGCAGAAAAAATCTGCGGACTTTATGGCGCGACTGATACACTACATCGACCGCAATTCCCATTTTTCCGAGCGATAATTCAACGCGGCGTACGATGTCCCGGTCTGAGCAGAATTTCGGGGGCCGCCAGAAATTCTCAGGACTTTTGGCCGCCAGTAGAAGCAAAATGTCTTGCGCCCTACAGTGGCGGGGTCTCAGCCCAAAATTTTCCAGTCAAACTGTTTGGAACTTTCCGAATACCAAGCAACATTTGGTTATTATACCTGGAATTTATGATTTTCCACCTGTTGCCTTCGAAATCTTTGGCGCGGCCAATGAAAGCGACCGTTTGCGAATAACCAATGCAACTACAACGGGAATACCGCAATTTCGGAATAAGTAACATGGTAAAACCACCTGAAATTTACTCTCGATTCATCACCTAAAGGTGCAAAATATGGAAGTGAGGGAAATGAAATTCTGATTCGGTTTGGGCTAGACTTGTCAGAATCTGATATTGCAGTTGCACGGCAACCCAAAATAGTGCTAAAATGTTTCCCGCCCACTTTTGAGTTTCGTCCAAACGAAGTGTCAAAATTCACAAAAGAAATAAAAATAAATGTTTTTCGGTCGGAAAACCCCACGAAAAATTCATCTTTGACATTTCGTTTGACTACAACCCATACTGGGTGGGGGGAAGTGCCGAAATGGGGCGGGAAACTCCCTGCGTTGCCGTGGGATGTGATGTGGGTACTGCTTGAAATATACATACTGTATGCGTGTCTATTCATATTTGAAAGTTGTGTGTAAGCCCAACTCCTCTTTGTTAGCTCGACTTACAGTTAGCCTTTTCAAAAGTGCTTACAATCGTTAGTATTTTTGTCGCGGAGTCGCACCGCGCAAAAAACCCCACATTTTGCACCGTGTGTCGCGCGACAAAAGCCATTTTCAACGGAGCCGCTGCGGTCTTTCTGAAGCGTTTTTGCGCGATGGGTAAAAATGCACAATGTAAAATGTTCGAAAAACCCGCATCGTGGAAAGAACAATATAAAATGCACTGTGCGTCGCGGCAAAAAGTCCACGGACTTTTGGAAACGCCTAGTATCACTGTTTTTCAGTCTGTCGGGAAAACAATGTGCACTCACTCGCACCTATTGCCTATCATTGCATTGCAACTACTAGCCACGGTATTAGGCGCGCAACTGCGGCGAGGCAAGACATTTTACGGCGATAAATCGACATTATTTTCCCGGCTGATACTTATATGTATTATAAAAACGTCGTACGGGAACTTGGAAATAGAGAGAAATTGAATGACTTTTAGGTTTAGGTTTAAGCAACATTATGTGCTTTTTTACGTAACATTTCATTGTTTCAGACATTAAATTCTATTGTGTTTTATACAATTTAACATTAACAAGAATACATAAACCTCTTATCTCCAAGAAAAGGAAGTTGGAAAGAAAGAGAAATTGAATGAAAATGTATGTAAACAAAGAGTTTCCCAATCATCAAAAAACATCGAAGCTTTGAGCTATTTATCACAAATTTAACAGTATTATCCAACAACAATGATTATTGCAGCTTTTTTACGGCGCTCCCAGCCCTGTCCGACCATTTCCGCTCCCGGTATTTACCGGCCCATCCGAGCCATTTCTCCAAAAAACGGAGTCTCTTTGCTTTACACTCACACCTCTGCAGTCACGGTTCGCTACAGCAGTCCGGAAGCTCTTGACCAGCAAAATTGTCGAGAGCGGGTTGGCCAACGGAATTATGGCCAAAGAGGTGTAGAAAACGCGAAGCGACAAGTTCGCGTTAAAGCCGAAATCAAAGGCAAACACCATGAAAAATTGTGGAATAGCGATGAAGATCAGAGGCGTTGCGGATTGCGCCGTCAACGTCCGTGTGATTTGCCGTTGCATCTGGCGGTAGGAGTCGGATTTTCGCACATCCTTGTGCAAATATTTGTAGATTCGCCAGATGAAAAAGACTTGAAATAATGGGGCAACCACCATGCAGAGAGTGGGGATTCTGACGAAGGAAAAAATAGTGATGTAGGGCTGAAAATAAAAGGTACGCTCAAATTGGGAGGCGCCTTCGTTTTACAAGGCGGATCAGCAAAAAATACTGGGCTTCTGTCAACTTTTGCCCAAAAAATGTCGGTCGTTTCCGCAAACGGGAATTAGACAGGTGTCTTTGAAAGACTTAGCCTAAATTTGTGCCATGCCTTCTCTGTGAAGTCAAGACGAAGTGCAAAAAACCGATAGCGAAGAAGGTATTCCGGTCACGGACTCCTCAGTTTGCGATTTGCTTTTTTCAAACGCTTTCCCTCTGGTTATTTTGTTTTATTCGACCTCACCTCCGCTGGATATTTCATGTAATCATAGCATGGCAAATTTTTCAAGCAGCTCGGATCCGGAGGAGACACCAACTGCGTCATTTGGGAGTACGTTTTCCCAGCCAAATAGGCAATTATGAATGCGCAAATGGTCGTCGGAGTTATGTAAGCTAGCACCAGTAAGGCAAACATGGAATTTGTAAACCTGATGTCCCACACCATATAAAAGTAGCGGTATGTAAAGGGCACAAAACAATAGCTTAACATGTTGTACTGTAGGGCGAGGTCGATGAACAGAAGATAGGCCAGGTTTCCATTGTCCGCAAGGCCCATTTTGTCAAGGAGTTGGGGAAGAAAGCCGTCGAAATTGTTGACGGCAATTTCGTTGTCCATATTGGAGCGCTGAAAATAAGGAGGGGTGGGAAAGTTTGTGTGTGAAATACGGTGCAGAGAATAAGTACGTCGAGAAAATAATGAGCCAAATTTTGTATCGAAAATCCACCAAGAATTTATGAATTGCGTCGCGACGAGATCAAATTGCGTTTCACTTCGGCGATTGGCCCAACGATAGTGTGCTCATTATTTTAATGATAAACTGATATGATAATGATAAATGATAACAGCTCTCGTCGCAAAATTAGTGAACTTCCACAACTATGGAATCGCCCGGATAATGGGAGTGTCCAATGCCACTCGAATCCACATTATTTCCCCGACAAACTGATAAACTCACCAAAATGATACAGAAATGGGAAACAGCTGAAAGAACATCGAATACGGATGAAGTATATAGAACTTTCTTATAGCTCGTCATAGGTCTTGGTGTGTGATTTCGAATCAGTGCAAGTAGCAATAAGTTCGCAGTAACGGCAGAGAAGGAAATCAGTTGTATTACGGTTTGGTTAACATGGTCCACACAGTTCATGGCCATCTGGGAAAATTACATAGTAGTAACTGTATAATATAGTAATTCCTGCCGTCTGTCCGAACAGTGAAAAGGCATGTCGAGCATTTTTGACGCGTCTAGTAAATATATCATTCCAGGTGCAAGTTGGTAATGCAAAACCTTGCGCTTTAAAAAAGTGCTGGAATATTTAGTCGGCCCAAAGTATGGTCGGAGGCCAAGAAACAGGGCAACACATAGTGCGCCTTTTTTCACCTGCACTCATACCGAAATATGAAAAGAATCGTTTGAAAACGAGATTGGCTTTTGGTCTTCCGGTGGAGTCGGCACCGAATACCTTTTGCAACTTTCTACCTGAAAATACTTGGCCTTCCAAGTGGAAGATTGCCGATGTGGAAAGAGGGTATTCGATGCGAATTCGTTCCCCTGAGATGGCAATGTGAATATGATAAGCTAGATTCAAATAAACAGATGTAAACGATATCGGGTCGAAACCGTGTGTATCGTGGGCCTTGTGGAAACACCAGGACTCTTATATATAAGATAAAATTCAATATCCGATAATTTCAATATGTCTGTTTATTGACAGTACTCTCAAATTAACACGCACGAGACCAAATACAATAAGACGGAATAAATATGTTATCGAAGACAAAGACTAAATCAAAAAAGACAAATTCGACTAACTAAATGGGACAAAATAGACTAACCACGTTTATAATAAACGAAATAATACTCTAATTATTATCTAACCTGAACTACTATCTACTAAATAACTAAAGGAAAATAAAAGCAACCGTTTCTCACCAATCCAATCTGCACATTGAAGCCAAAATCCTGTTGTTGATTTGTTGACGTGGCTTTTTGGTCCTCCTTGTTTTCGTGTTGAGACCTCTTGTTTTAGATGGTGTAACCATCTACAACAGATTTATCAACGACGGAAACAAAATGGACTCTCCATAGAATATTCTCGAACATCGAGAGAACAGCGGGGAAACAGTTGGCACCGGGGACATCTCTCTTGCTCTCTCTCTCCACAGCGGACCCAAATTGACTTATAAAAACATATAATGACTTATAATGAAATGATTTTTTTATAAGTCATTATCTGTTCTTATAAGTCATTTTAAATGACTTATATGTTCATATATGATTTTATAAGGTTTCTCTGTGCGCTCTTGTTGAATTGACTTATAATTTCATATATGTTTTTATAAGTCATTTTATTTATAACCGCACCGTGCAAAAAAATGAACATTTATTTCAATCAATAACTCAAACAATTAAGTGGCACAAGTAGAATAAGACTTCAATGCACGAAGGACCTGAGATTTTTTGATGGGGCGTTCGTCGCTTCTGTAGGCGGCCGTAGATGTATATTATTGCTTCTAATGCTTCTGGTTTCACTGAAAATATTTGGAGATATTAGAAAAAAGTTTTTTCGGGAAACTATAATATGAGTTCGGCTTAAACTCAATTTTTTATGCGTTACATACTAACAGTAAAACAGATGAATTTGAACTGCCTAAAAGGTTTCTGGCGGAAAAATTTTTAGACATGAAATTTGCGATATTGTACTAGGTCCAGGTGAATGTTATCAACCATACCTGAAGCTACCGGATGTCATCTTTCTATTCATCGTGTATACATTGTCCATTGGATTCCTCCATGACCATTTTTGCAGTTATTTAAAACCCAACGGGTTCACCTGGACCTAGTACAATATAACAAAACTTTGTCTTGAAGTTTTTTCGAGACCTCTGAAATGTGGAAAACAGTTAAAAAACACCTACCAGAATTGAGCAAATGGATCCTTTAGCAATCCGTTGGTTGATCGTGCATGTTTATACATCTTCTGGGGATGGATCTTCTTCAGGCTGGCATGCTCCCTGCACGGGAAGGCTATTACGTTCGGGACTTTTCATCTAAACACTCTAAACTCTTGCAAAACAAAAAAAAGGCTGATTAAAAGCATCTTACTTTGATCGATCCAAGGTAAAAATACGTCGCGACGTTCCAAAAACTTAGAATTTCACAAGTCCAGCTCACGCGTGCACAAAGCAAAAAGCGTATTTGGCGCTCAAAAGTTTTCTTTGCAAAGAACTTATTTGTTATTATAAGTTCTTATTTGTTTTTATAAGTAAAGAGAAATAAGCCCCTCTTCTTTTGACGTTATTTTGACTTATAAGTCATTATCTGTTCATATAAGTCGTTATATGTCTTTATAAGTCAATTTGGGTCCGCTGTGTCTCTCTCTCTGACTTGAGAAATTACATCGAGTTGAAACATGATTGAAACTAGTTTCGGTAGAATCTGACAAGATTCAGCAAGAAGTAGTAGGAGTAGTAGAGCCAAAAATGATTTGTCGCTACAAAGAATAGGCTCAACCGCCTTCAAAATGGTGTTTTTTGATAATACCAGAATACAATGGCTGGAGTCTGAAAACTATCGGGCCAAATTTGAAGCGGACGGACCGGCCTGGCCCGAAGTCATATATCGACCTGAATACCGACAGAAGGTATCCGACGAATACCTTGGTCCCTCCTTCCATTTTCATTTTTTTGCCGACTTCTGAAGCGGATACCATAAAGTTGATCCCGCGAGAAGTGAAAATTCACCTGTTCTGAAGCAATTCTTTGTATCGGACAATAAAAAGAGCTTTTTGTGGATAGCAAACACGAACAATGAAGATTTCACAATCTCGCGATCAAACACGCCGCGCAGACATGCCAATACTCCAATACTTTTAGGAGTTTTTTAAAACAAATTTATCAGCATTATACAACAACAGTTTCCATGCCTTATTGTTAGTAACTTTTTTAAAGCTCTACGGAAAAGAGGAAATTGCTATGGCGCATCGTCGATTACTAACCGCTCCCGTAGCTTCTCCGTCCATCCAAGCCATTTCTCGGCCAGCCTCTTTGCTTTACACTCACACGTCTGACCACACCACTACCCGTACTCATCATCATCGTACTCCCCATCCTTTGCTGAGTGGCCGTTATTGCGTCCGTTACAGTCAGTCGGAAGTTCTTGACCAGCAGGATTGTCGACAGCGGATTGGCCAGCGGAACTATGGCCAAAGAAGTGTAAAAAACGCGAAGCGACAAGTCCTTGGTGAAGTCGTAGCCCAAGGCGAAGGCCACGAAAAATAGTGGAATGGCGATGAAGATGAGAGGAATTACAGACTGTGCCGTCAACGTCCGTGTGATTTGCCGTTGCATTTTGCGGTAGAAGTCGGATTTTCGCACATCGTTGTTCAAGTATGTGTAGATTCGCCAGATGAAAAAGACTTGAAATAATGGAGCTACCATTGTCCAGAGAAGTGGGATCACAGCGGACGAGAAGATGGCAGCGTAGGGCTGAAAGGAGTGAGCATGCATAACAATTTGTGAGGATTGCCGTTATATCAGCCTAAATTTTTTTTGTTCTTCTCACCTCAGCCGGATATTTCATGTTGTCGTAGTATGGTAAATTTCTCATGCAATTCGGATCCGGAGCAGACACCAACTGCGTCATCTTGAAGTACGTATTCCCCGCCAAATACGCCATTATAAACGAGAAAAGGGTCATTGGAGTTATGTAAACCAGCACCAGTAAAGCAAACGCTGAATTTGTAAACCTGATTTTCCACACCATATGAAAGTAGCGGTAAGTGAAGGGCACAAAACAATAGCCCAACATGTTGTATTGAAGGGCGAGTTCGACGAAAAGGACGTAGGCCAAGTTTCCATCGCCCACAAGGCCCATTCTGTCGAGGACCCGGGGAAGAAACCCATCGAAATTGTTGACGGTAATGTCATTGTCCATAGTGGAGCGCTGAAAATAAGAATTTGAGAAAGATTTGTAAAATACTAACTAGATATGTCTTTGAGGTTTAAGCAGTCTGTCGGGAAAATAATGTGGATTCGTCGCACCTTGAAATCGCCCATCATCGCTTTGCGACGGCTAGCCGCAGCTGGGATTTGATGTGCGGTAGCGATGAGGCGAGACAGTTTACCGCGACAAATCCACATAATTTTCCCGACAGCCTGCCAAACCTTGAAAGTCATAGCTCTCGCGTTTCTTTAACCGATGGCATGAGAAGGGTTTGTAAAATGCGACGTAGAACGTAGGCTTCTTTTACTAACGGCATTCACTTTTAAACTCACCCTCCAAACTCACCAAAACTATACAGAAATGCGAGAGCGAAGCGAGCAGATCGAAGGCCGATGAAGTGTACAAAACTTTTTTGTAGCTCCTCATCGGCGTCGGTGTGTGATATCGGATCAACCAAAGTAGAACTAAATTTACCATCATGGCCGAAAAAGACAATATTTGTATTACCACTCGGTTCACGCGGTCTACACAGTTTATGGCCATCTGAAAAACAAAAAAATATAAAATCTTCCTTCAATGTAAATTGCAACAAAATGTGAGGCGAAAAGGCATCCACTTCTTTAAAAGGCATGGTAAGTTCGCTGCACTACGCTTCTTGTAATTTCGAAATAATTTCAGCTGTGAATTTGAATGTCAGCTGCACTCTAAAGAGCCGCTAAAGCATTCCATCGCTATAGAATTGGACTCAGGGAAGTCACTTAAAAGACGATTTCTGAATCAGTGAATCAGCCGCCAGTTAGCCGTGGACATAGGAAAAAATCGATTTTGAGTTTTTTGCATTAAAATGACTGTTGGAAGGGGCTAAGCAAAAGCGAACAATATTTTTTCCCAAATCCTTCGTTAAGGTATATTTTTTTACAATTAACTGTTTTAGAAGTAATCGCCTCTAGCTGTGGTATCTTGCCTTACAGTGCAGTGATTTGGCGGCTACTGTAGTTTTTGACCCTTGCGAACACGATGGAGTGATTATTTTTCCTGTTTTCCTACTGTAACATACCGTAATACCGTATCGACCGCTAAAAAACGGTCGTAAAATCTTAGTTTCTAAAAACCCCCAGCTGATTTTTTGATATGTTAATCAGCGTAAAATTCTGCTCTAGACCCAATCAAAAAAAGTGCAAAATGTGGTGCGACAAATTTCGTGGTGTAGTGGTTAGTGGGCGGGACTACCATTCCAGCGTCCCAGGTTCGATCCCGGCTGGGTGCAAATGTCAAAAAAATGCCGCAAATCAATTTTAATGTAAAAATAAGGAATGTCTAAAGAACAAAAAGCAATTTTAAATGATTATGACACCTCTGTTTTCGAGTAAACCCGGTTTAATGTCATCTTAGCGGCTGAAACCGGAAAAAATAAAAGTGCTTCAAATGTGATAAAATTTATAGATATGCTTTTACAGGTTATTATAAGAAACTTTTCCGTTAGTCTTTTTTTGTAGCTTACAGTATAACGGATTACTGTAGCATAATGCACAATTTTGTATTTTGTGTTCTACATGGCGAAAGAGAGCTGGAAGTAACGTCATAATGTGCAGAATTATTACCAAGAAGCTTATCTGTGAAAAAAAATATTTTTTATGGCAGTATGATTTGGTATACCTGAATAATCTTTCACCGTATTAGCGATCAACGATGACGTCAGAACATACTCGAAATAATTCGGAATTTTGTTTCGGATAACGAAAGGCGACTTTTTTTGCTGGCAGAGCGGTCTAACAAAAAATCCCAACCTTTTTTCAAGAGCATCGAAGGGAAAATCGATTTTTTATAAATAGTTTCATGTTACAGTAATCCGTTATACTGTAGGCTACAAAAAAAGACTAACGGAAAAGTTTCTTATAATAACCTGTAGAAGCATATCTATAAATTTTATCACATTTGAAACACTTTTATTTTTTCCGTTTTCAGCCGCTAAGATGACATTAAACCGGGTTAACTTGAAGACAGAGGTGTCATAATCATTTAAAATTGCTTTTTGTTCTTCGAACATTCCTTATTTTTACATTAAAATTGATTTGCGGCATTTTTTTGACATTTGCACCCAGCCGGGATCGAACCCGGGACGCTGGAATGGTAGTCCCGCCCACTAACCACTACACCACGAAATTTGTCGCACCACTTTTTGCACTTTTTTTGATTGGGTCCAGAGCAGAATTTTACGCTGATTAACATATCAAAAAATCAGCTGGGGGTTTTTAGAAACAAAGATTTTACGACCGTTTTTTAGCGGTCGATACGGTATTACGGTATGTTACAGTAGGAAACCGGGAAAAATAATCACTCCATCGTGTTCGCAAGGGTCAAAAACTACAGTAGCCGTCAAATCACTGCACTGTAAGGCAAGATACCACAGCTAGAGGCGATTACTTCTAAAACAGTTAATTGTAAAAAAATATACCTTAACGAAGGATTTGGGAAAAAATATTGTTCGCTTTTGCTTAGCCCCTTCCAACAGTCATTTTAATGCAAAAAACTCAAAATCGATTTTTTCCTATGTCCACGGCTGACGCACTGACTCAGAAATCGTCTTTTAAAAGCGTAAAAGTCACGGATCGTTTCCAAAAACGACTGGGGATGAAGAGGGTGGAATAGGGATTTCGAATCTGTAAACCGTAACCTCCACCGGCTCTGGGAGCGAGATAATCGACCGACAAGCTTGAAAAGTTGCTCCGAAAAGTTGTCCTTTTCGACAGAAGGACGGAAGTGAACCAAATGGTCCGGCAACCCGAAATAGAAGAAAAATGTTTCCCGCCCACTTTGGAGTTTCGTCCAAACGAAGTGTCAAAATTGATAAACCGTCCAAAAAACCATCATTGAGACGGATTTTTTTGGACACGGAATGCCAATTTTCGTTTTTTTGAATCCCGTTGAGCGCGAAATCTTGACGTGTCACTCCGCAACAAATTCTAAAGCCTTACATTCGATGCTGCTTCGCCCACAGTGCCGGGTCGACTGCCATAATTATCGCACGCTCCCACTAAATGACAGCGAGCCCGTTCTCAACCACATGGAGTCTCTTTGCTTCACACCAACACGTCTTAAGACCGCGTGCATTACAGTAGTCCGGAAACTCTTGATCAGCAGAATTGTCGACAGTGAATTGGTCAGCGGAACCATGGCCAAGGAAGTGTTAAGAACGCGAAGCACTGCAAATCGGGTCAAGTTTTCCTCATGGGTTGGTCAAGTCTCCCCCCTAATGTTAATGCCAATGGGCTTTTATAACGAGTACGGTCGCATTAACACAAAAATCTCCTGAAATGCCACGCTTAACTAAAGGCTGCCTCATTGACAAGACTTCACCACCCCCATGAGAAAAACTTGACCCCACCCGCAGTGCGAAGCGACGGGTCCATGTTGACGCCGGCATCATAGATATAGACCAGCAAGAATTGTGGAACGGTGATGAGGATTAAGGGCGTTACGGATTGGCCCGTCAACGTCCAAGTGATTTGCCGTTGCATCATGAGGTAGGAATCGGATTTTCGTACATCCTTGTTCAAGTACTCGTAGATCCGCCAGATAAAAAAAACTTGAAATAATGGAGCTACCATTATCTCGAGCATGGGGAATTTGACGAAGGACCAAATGGTCAAGTAGGGCTAAAAATAAAAGTAAAATACGACTTCAAGCCCCTTCCCTCTAGTTTTTTATTCGACCTTACCTCCACCGGATAACTCTTGTAATCATAGTACGGCATACGCTTCACGCAATTCGGATCAGCTGGAGATACCAATTGCGTCATGTGGGAGTACGTATTCCCGGCCAAGTACGCAACTATAAACGCGAAAAGGCCGATCGGGATTACATAAATCGACATCAGTAAAGCAAATGTTGCATTTGTAAACCGGATTTTCCACACCATATGAAAATAGCGGTAAGTGAAGGGCACAAAACAAAAGCCTAACATGATGTATTCAAAGGCGAGTTCGACCAACACAAGATATGCCAAGTTTGCATCGTCCACAAGGCCCATTTTGTGGAGGAGTCGGGGAAGAAACCCGTCGAAGCTGTTGACGGTGATTCCATTTTCTATTTCGGTGCGCTGAAAAAAGATGGCATGAGAAAGGTTTATAAAAAAAGGAGTGGGGCGCACTCCGCGACGTCGCCGAAAAAACTCTACGGGCTTTATGGCGCCACTAGTACAGCGAAAATAAAGTGGATTTGTCGCGCCTCGGAATCGTCCCATTATTGCTCTTTTTTTTCAGCGACCAATCCACATTATTATCCCGACAGACCCATACGCACACATCGGCCCAGCCACCGACCCCTCAATACAGTATCTGGGCCCTCGCATGCCAAGTCCGTCCAAACTCACCAGAATTATACAGAAATGAGAGAGCGAAGAGAGCAGATCGATGACGGATGAGGTGTACAAAACTTTTTTGTAGCTACTCATCGGGTTCGGCGTGTGATTTCGTATCAACCAAAGTAAAACTAAATTGGCCAGCATGGCCGAAAAAGACACCGATTGTATCACGGCTTGATTCACCGCGTCCACACAGTTCGTGGCCATCTGAAAAGTAAAAACAACCTTTTTTAACGTAAATTGCAACAAAATTTGAGACAAAGGTCATTTCCGTACATATACAGGGTGTTTCAAGAAATTTGGAACAAATGATTTGCTTATATTTTTGCGTTCTTTGCACCTATTAACGAATTTCTTTTTGCTTCTAAAAATTGACAGCGTGCGTTTTTAGAATCTCAAAAAAAATTTTTTTTCGTCGGCGGAGGGCCCATTTCTCGGCGGAGAAAATTAGGGCCTTTTTTAAAAATCACAGCGTATTACGTGGCGGAAACGCCGTTGCAACGGCTGAAATCAAGTTTACGTAATACCTCCATCGATTTTACGGTATGCTTTTTTTGCGTTTTCGATTTTACGCACTTCCGCGGATGCGCGGCGCAGACCTCAGATTTCGGCGGACGTTGTTTTGGGCCTTTGGTTTTTGCAATTCATGTTGGAAAAGGAGGTTTGGGTGATTTTTTGTTGTCATCCGATGCACAGATGGCAAAAATTTCGTGCTTTTTATCCCCGGCGGAGGAGTCGGCGGAGGCTTTATCAAAGGGTAAAAACAAAACTCCGCCGATTTGTCCGCCGGACCAAAAAAATCAAAAATCTTTGACAGACAATGCTGCTCTGATGGATTCTTGTAGCTGAGATTTTTCCCGGACTCGTAAGACTGCTTTAACCCTTTGATAAAGCCTCCGCCGAATCCTCCGCCGGCGAAAAAAAGCACGAAATTTTTGCCATCTGTGCATCGGATGACAACAAAAAATCACCCCAAACTCTTTTCCAACATGAATTGCAACAGCCAAAGGCCCAAAACAACGTCCGCCAAAATCTGAAGTCTCCGCCGCGCCTCCGCGGTGCGCGTAAAATCGAAAACAAAAAAATGCATACCGTAAAATCGACGGAGGTGTAACGTAAACTTGATTTCAGCCATTGCAACGGCGTTTCCGCCACGTAATACGCTGTGATTTTTAAAAAAGGCCCTAATTTTCTCCGCCGAGAAATGGGCCCTCCGCCGACGAAAAAATTTTTTTTTGAGATTCTAAAAACGCACGCTGTCAATTTTTAGAAGCAAAAAGAAATTCGTTGATAGCTGCAAAGAAAAAAAAGATATAAGCAAATTATTTGTTCCAAATTTCTTGAAACACCCTGTACTGTACCCAGTTAGACGTTTGTGGCATTATCTACTTGCAACAAAAAACCAAAAATTCTAAGCGACCACGCCCCACCCCACATTCTAAAAATGACCCTAAAAGGGCTGAATTAATAAAGATACCTACTGCCGCTCCCTCGGCGTTTCGTCAGAGCTGACCTATATAAAATACCACCTGTTCAGGAATCTAGCAAGTACGTTTCAATAGTTGTAGGAAGTTCAACAATCAAGATTTTTTTTGGAAAAGTCTTCAAAAGTCCCACTGGCTGCAGATGGCGGCGTCTCCGAACAACTGGCATAACCCTGTTTTTGGCACGTTGTATTAAAGGACAAGGTATTTTATGAACCGAAAATTTTATCGGCGTAATACTTGAGTGTGAACTCAAAGTCAGAACGGTCTGACGGCTTTGGCTAACGGTCAATAAAATCTTCAAACCCGCACAGCGCGATTCGACGGACTTCTCTCTGGGAGCCGAGATAGCCGACCGAGAAGTTTGATCAAAAAAAGTTGCCCAAAAGTTGTCTTTTTCCACAGAAGGACGGAAGTGAACCAAATGGTCCGGGAACCCGAAATAGAAGAAAAAAATTATCCCGTCCACTTTGGAGTTTCGTCCAAACGAAGTGTCAAAATTGTCAAACCATCCAAAAACCCGTCATTGAAACGAATTTTTTGGACACGGAATGCCAACTTTCGTTTTTTCAGGCTTCTCCGCAACAATTTCTAAAGCCTTACATTCGATGCTGCTTCGCCCACATTGCCGGGTCGACTGCCATAATTATCGCACGCTCCCACTAACTGACTGCAGATCCGAGCCCGTTCTCAACCACATGGAGTCTCTTTGCTTCACACCAACACGTCTTAATATCGCGTGCATTACAGTAGTCCGGTAACTCTTGATCATCAAAATTGTCGACAGCGAATTGGTCAGCGGAACCATGGCCAAGGAAGTGTTAAGAACGCGAAGCACTGCAAATCGGGTCAAGTTTTCCTCATGGGTTGGTCAAGTCTTCCCCCCTCCCCTTAATTAATGGTATTGAGGTTTACAACCACACATAAGACACTACTGCTTAAGCAAAATTGTAAAATTCAGAAAAAATGGATGCGATATTCGAAATCAGCGCCATCGAAAACCTCCCCCCTCCCTCCCCGCCCTCCCTTTCCTTTTTTTAGCGGACCTTTCCAGGGGTGGCAAACGGGCCTCTTTTTCCAAATTTCAGGCTCCGGGCCGGCCCGGCAAAATCCCAGGCCCGGCCCGGTTCAAAATTTTTCAGGCCTGGCCCGGCCCGGTAGTAATCAGGCCCGGACCGGCCCGGTAAAAGCCCGGTTAGGGCGCGAGCTGGAAATTTTCCTTTGATCTTATTCCCTGTAGTGCTAAAATCTGCTAAGAACTATCCTATATGTATTATATGTTCTAATTTGGACCTTATATTATAACATATATGCAAAAAAGTACTATAAAGTAATAAACTATTGTAGAACTTGATATACTAAAAATACAAACCTATCCAAAAATTTTTCCGACGCGAAAACATTGAATGCGAAACGCTTGGCATTTCGACAAAACCCGGGCCGCGGGCCTGAGCCACGGTAAAAAGCAGGCCCGGCCCGGTTCAAAATTTGTCAGGCCCGGCCCGGTGGCCACCCCTGGACCTTTCCGTACTCAATCCAAACAGTTACATCGGAGGTTAATCGACTTGTATGTTTTTTTTTGTGTTAATGGCTGAAGTAAGTGAAACTGTTTTGCCAATGGGTTTTCAGAGTTTTCAGAACAAATACAGTCGCATTAACACAAAAATCTCCTGAAATGTCATGCTTAACTAAAGACTACTTCGTTGACTCAAAAATCGTAATTTAAGGTTCGATACAACTGACTGAAATTCAGTGAAAAACAATATTAAGAGGGAAGACTTGACCACCCCATGAGAAACGCTTGACCCCACCCGCAGTGCGAAAAAACAAGTCCGTGTTGACGCCGGAATCGTAGATAAAGCCCAGCAAGAATTGTGGAACGGTGATGAGGATTAAGGGCGTTACGGATTGGCCCGTCAACGTCCAAGTGATTTGCCGTTGCATCATGAGGTAGGAATCGGATTTTCGCATATCTTTGTTCAAGTATTTGTAGATCCGCCAGATAAAAAAGATTTGTAGTAATGGAGCCACGTTTAGCCAGAGTATGGGGATTCTGACGAAGGACCAAATGGTCAAGTAGGGCTAAAAATAAAAGTAAAAAACGAAAATAACTTCAAGCCCTTCACGTCAAGATTTTGCGCTCAAAGGGTTTTTTCCAACACGAAAGTTGGCATTCTGTTTCCGCTTATGCAGGTGTCCAAAAAATCCGTCTTAATGACGGTTTTTTTGGACGAGGTCAGAGGAAATTGCGCAAAATGAAGTGACTTTCTATCTCGAAGCTGGCTCATTTGATTTTTTTTCATTTTGGGCTCAAAAAATCCGCCTTGTTCCAGACTATGTTTCCACGAAACTTCAAATAGGGGCGAGGGAAAATCTTTGAGAAATCCTCGAAATCTCGAAATCGCAACATTTTTTAGGCGTTGTTAGTTAAGGCTTCAAACAGATAGAAGACGACCGACTTTTTTATATGAAATATGTGTGTTCAGGTTAAGCGGGAGTCCAGCTTCAAGTTTATGTATGCAATAACCCTATTCTACCCCATCTTCATGGTGTAATCATGTTATCTTTGGAGCAAAAAATTATTCTTCCGCTGAAACAGAATGCCAAGAATTTTTCATTGCTTGAGCGCTTTTGCTTTATTTTTCTTGACGTGCCCTTTCTCTCGTTTTTTATTGTATCTTACCTCCACCGGATAACTCTTGTAATCATAGTACGGCATACGCTTCACGCAATTCGGATCAGCCGGAGATACCAATTGCGTCATGTGGGGGTACGTATTCCCGGCCAAGTACGCAACGATAAATGCGAAAAGGTCGATTGGGATTACATAAAACAACACCAGTAAGGCAAATGTTGCATTTGTAAACCGGAATTTCCACACCATATGAAAGTAGCGGTAAGTGAAGGGCACAAAACAAAAGCCTAACATGATGTATTCAAAGGCGAGTTCGACCAACACAAGATATGCCAAGTTTGCATCGTCCACAAGGCCCATTTTGTGGAGGAGTCGGGGCAGAAACCCGTCGAAGCTGTTGACGGTGATTCCATTTTCCATTTCGGTGCGCTGAAAATAAGAAGGCATGAGAAAGCTTTCTAATGGATTTAGTTAGCACAAAACAAAGTTTTTTTTATTGATAAAAACACGGTCAAAAAGACACTTGCATGGTGTCGCGAGAAAACTTCGGAGGACAAAAACATGTCACCAAAATTAGGCAGCAAATTTTTTACAGTGAGGGACCTGATCCAATGGCAAAAAACGTCCCATTTTGCATCCCGGAAGGGAAAAGGATCCAGAAGATACAATATGACATTCCTTTCAAATACCACACTCTTTGGTTTTAGCCAATTTTGACTATCCGGAGTCGAAGAACAATCGTCCGCCGAGGTTAAAAAATGTCTCCGCCGAAGCATAGAAATTTGAAAGAAATGTCATATTGTATCTTCTGGATCCTTTTCCACCCATTTTCTTTACACATACAACGATTTACAGCCTTATTTTGTGAAAAAACACTCCGCCGAATTCAACGCGGATTACGGAAGTCTCCGCCGACAAAAGAAAATTTTTTTTTTAGATTCTAAAAACTCCAAGGTTTTTCTGTAAAATGCAAAAAATTTTTTTCGGATTGGACCACCGAGCGCAAAGTTATTAATGAATAGTTTTTTCCATAATTCTCTGAACACCCTGTATACTATATTCTGAATCAGAAAAGTTTTGCGAATTTTTTGATATATATCTCGACCTGTAACTCCATACCCCATAGAAGTATGTACTTTCCTTGTAAAATAAAGGAGTAGGGCAACATGCACGTTTCAACGAGCGCACTTCGCGACGCCGCCGAAAGAACTAGTTGAAGCTGGAAATAGCGCGACTTTCTCCGACAAATCCACATTATTATCCCGACAGACCCATACGCACACATTGGCCCAGCTGCCGCATCCCTCGCACGCCAAGTCCGTCCAAACCCCCGAAACTCACCAGAATTATACTGAAATGCGAGAGCGAAGAGAGCAGATCGATGACGGATGAGGTGTACAAAACTTTTTTGTAGCTACTCATCGGGTTCGGCGTGTGATTTCGTATCAACCAAAGTAAAACTAGATTGGCCAGCATGGCCGAAAAAGACACCGATTGTATCAAGGCTTGATTCACGGGGTCTACACAGTTCGTGGCCATCTGAAAAGTAAAAACAACTTTTTTAACGTAAATTGCAACAAAATTTGAGACAAAGGTCATTTCCCTACAGATACTGTACCCTAGACAGTTTGTGGCATTATCTACTTGCAACAAAAACCCAAAAATTTTAAGCGAGTACGCCCCACCCCACATTCTGAAAATGACAATAAAGGCCCTGAATTAACAGAGATACAGACTGCTTCCTTGGCATTTTCGTCAGAGCTGACCTATTTAAAATACCACCTGTTCAAGAATGTAGGACGTACGTTTCAAAAGGTCGCACTAGGCAAGCCAAAAAGTCCACACAGTGCGCCGTCATGCGACCAACTTGTCGCGCGGAGACAACTAAAATTCACGGTGTATTGCGGCCCCGCACAGATGACAAACTATGGCAAAAATCCGAAAATTTTTGCGGCTTTTTGTTTCCGGGAAGTGTCAAAAGATGGAGCAAAGTCTCTTTTTGTAAGGCAAAGTGTACTACAAAACGGGTTTTTTCATTGAGGAATGAGGCATTTTGCCAGATTTTTTTTGATACTTCCCGGATACAAAATGGTACGTCTTTGCCACTGGGTCGTCACTGTATTTAACGATTCCTACAGGTTTGAGAGTGTCGAAAATTAGTTAGGGAATGAAAATTCCGCCCTTAAGAAATTTTCGACTCGATGGCATCAACAAAAAGTCGGTTGAATTCACCGAGAACATAGGGCAACCCCAAAAAATCAACAAAAATTGCAAGCTTAAAACTATGACCGAGAACACACAATCGAAAAATTCTAAAAATAAAATAAAAAATTAAAAAAAAATCAAAATAAAATTCGACAAATCTCAACCCAAGATACGACGAGAACAACCGAAGACCAAAAATTAATCGAAAAATTCAAAAAATAAATTAAAAAATCGAAAAAATCAAAGTAAAATTCGACAAATCTCAACCTAAGATACGACGAGAACATAGTGAACACAAAAAAACTAACGGGAAACATTCAAAAAATACAGAATTTTATGTTCAAAAAGAATTAAAAAAAAAAGAAATTCAAAAAAAATCAAAAAAATCCCAAAACCGAATGTTCATCAATAGAATTTATTCCATCGAAGCGGAAAAAGAAATGGAGAGAGAGAGAACGGAGAAGAACAAGGTGTTAAATGGAGCTTTGTCTTCTTCTCGTCACTTGGGGCCCAGATAGCAGGACACATCGGAGCGCTGTTGTGGTGCCGAGCTGCCTCCGCCGCCGCCGCCACCACCCGACGACGAGCCGCCGCCGCTGCTGCCTCCAAACGCGTACTCCTCGCGCACGTAGCCACCGCCGCCGCCGCCGCTCGATCCGCCTCCACTGTAGGCTCCCATGTAGGCGCTCTTGTCTCCCATGTTTCCGACGCGACTGATACGCATCTTTGCTTCCGTGCGCGCTTTTATAGCCCGCAAAGGAAGAGTACGCCGAAAGTATGCAAATTTGTGGGAAAACGGGGAAATTTGGCGGAAAATTGCGAATTTTTCGATTTTTTTGACAAAATCGGTCGATTTTCGATGGAAAAAGAAGTTTTTTAGGACTTCTTTTATGGTCTCTTCTTGAATTTCAGAACATTTCCAAATATTGCCTCAGGGTTTTTTAGCTATTTTCTTCCATTTCTGGAAAAATTTTTTGATTTTTTTTTTGACAAAATTGTGGGTTTTTCAAAGGAAAAAGAAGTTTTTTAGAAATTTCAAGGCCCCTTCTTGAATTTCAGGGCATTTTCAGATATTGCCTTAGGGCTTTTTAGTAATTTTCCAACATTTTTGGGGTTTTTGACAATTCTTAATTTTTTCGGCAAAATTCTTAATTTTTTCGAATAAAAAAGTAATGTTTCATATTTTTTGTTAGCTCTTTATGAATTTAAAAGCATTTAGGATTATTGCCACAGGGATTTTCAACGGGTTTCAGCGATTTTCAGCAATTTTTTAGGGGGTTTTGATGATTTTTCAATGATCTTCGAACTTTTTCACCAAGACTTTACATCTTTTGTTGTGACGAAGGAACAAAAAGCGATTGCCAAAGTTTACCATGCATTTTTTACTTTACGATTAATCTTTACTCACAATGCAAAATTCGTATTCTCCCATTTTTAGCTCAAAGCCACCTGAAATTTTTTACTGTACTGGTTGGAATCTTTTATTTTGCACTTGGAAGCACTCCACAGGAGAGTTAATACTTTATGGGTCACGTTTGCTCTGGTTTCAGCATGCACAATACGGCAAAAACTAGGGTTGTTGGGTCCGCACAGTGCATGAATTTGAAAGAAGATTTTTGCACCGTGCAGAGGCTGAAATGAGAATTCATGACGTCATGAGTAAAAATACCACATGAGCATTCAGTATTCACTATCTTGGCCAAGAAATATCAATTTCGACTATGAAATTTGACATTTTTAAAATTTGCACAGTGCATGAATTTGAAAGAAGATTTTTGCACCGTGCAGAGGCTGAAATGAGAATTCATGACGTCATGAGTAAAAATAGGATATTCAGTGATCGTGTTGGACATCTTGACCAAGAAATTTCTATTTCCACTGTGCAATTTGAGATTTTTAAAATTTGCACAGTGCATAGATTTGAAAGAAGATTTTTGCACCGTGCAAAGGCAGAGATGAGAATTTATGAAGTCATGAGTAAAAATGGGACATGAGCTTTCAGTATTCACTATCTTGGCCAAAAAATATCAATTTCAACTATGAAGTTTGACATTTTTAAAATTTGCACTGTGCATAAATTTGAAAGAAAAATTTTCCACCGTGCAGCTACGCAGCTTAGAATTTATGAATTCATGGGTAAAAATAGGACATTCTGTTACTACGTTGAACATCTCAGCCAAAGAAGCTCTATTTCCAGCGTCCAATTTGACATTTTAAAATTTGCACAGTGCAAAAAGTTTTGTTGCGAATTTCTTGCACTGTGCAGCAAAAAAGTTGCTTCAATGTAATCAAATTGTAAATTCTGATCAACTGTTACAGTATTCACAAAAAGTTTTTTGTGAAGTCGTTCTGTGCACTGTGCAATCAATCATTCCTGAAATCGCACTGTGCGGAAAGTTTTGAACTCGATTTTGTTGCACTGTGCTGTAAGAAAGTTATAGAAAATGACGTCATAAATTTCATTTGAACATGTTCTTACTGTAACAACATCAAAATGTTCAAAAATTTCAATTCGCACGGTGCAAAACAGGATACGAAATTTTTTCCTACTGCACTGTGCAAAATTTTTCGAATTGAATTTTTTGCACTGTGCAACAAAAGTTGGAGTGAAATACGGTGATGACCAGTTTATATGGTCTCAAATTTTCTGTTCAACACAAAAATTAAAAAATTTTTTATCTCTGCACTGTGCAAAACGAACTTTTTTTGAAATTTGCACAGTGCAAAAGACCAATTAATTTTTTTTTTTAATTTTTCTGCAAAAATGGTCTCAAATCCTCTTGAAACTTAAAATAGCATCTATTTATTGAAAAATTCTCTGTACAAAGGCCAACAATTATCGCAATTTCTTGACTGGAGACCGGATAACAACCAAAAAAAAGGGAAAAGTAAATGCAAAAAATAAACAAGGTATATAAGGAAGAAGTAGGTGACACTAGGCTGAGGTTATGTGATGGACTGTGTAATCGGGCTGTGCGGGTGGGGGGAGGGCGTCGATCAGCTCGCTGAGCCCGTACCTTTCGCGGATCAGAGGGCGCACGTCGGCAGGCTAAAATACGCAAAATTTGGTGGATTTTCGTCAAATTTTTTCGAGATTTTGGTTTTACAATATCTCCAAGAACATTTTTTTTCTTTTTTTAATCAGCAACACCTTTAAGAATTTCGTATTTTACAAAAATTTTAAAAAATTTCAAAAATATCATTATTTTTAACAATTTTTTGCCTAAAAACTTGATTTTTCATGCTTTTTGGTATACTATCGCTTTGCAAATCAAAGTTTTATTGTTTTAGATAAAATATTTTCCAGTATAAGTTCAAGAAATTATACAAATCAAAATTTTGTCAGCATTTTCGCCAAAAATATCAATTTTTGATGATTTTTCAAAAAAAAAACTTATTTTTAAGCCGAATCTCAATTAAAAATTGTGCATTTTAGAAGCCGAAGAGTTTTTGACGGCGTATTTTACAATAAAAACCCAAAAACATTCACAATTTTTATCGTTTTTACAATTTTTAGCCTGAAATACGCAAATTTCGATGATTTTTCATGAAAAATCTTGATTTTCTACCAAATCTGGCTTAAATTCGATGTTTAAATGGATTTTAAATAATTTCGTATGGTCTTTACTGTAATATGAGGTTATTTCCCACCTTTTCCAGATGTATTTTCTCCAAGAACGGGACCAATTTGGCGAGCTCTTGGTCCTCTTTTTCCACGAACCAACTTTCGATGGGGATCCCGTTGTCCACATGGTAGGCGAAGGATTGCGGGCTGTTGTCGATGATGATGGTCTTGTTCACGTCCCTTCCGAGCACATTCAGGTCTTTCACGTAGGTGCCGAACGCGTACACGCAGTGCTCGCGGAACAGGCGATGATGGAAGAATTTGCCCTCAGGGTCCAACAGGTCCGCCAGCTTGTTCGCGTACACTTTCTTGCTGGCCGTGAAGAGGATAATTTCGAAGTATTGCGACATCCGCGCCAGGAATTCGAAGAGGAACGGCCGAATTCGAACCGACACTTCCAGCGTCCCTCGGCAGTTGTTTTCTTCGAATTCGACCTGAGAATGGGGGGAAATTAGGAAAGTACAGGATGAATTAGGTGGAGAAAAGCATGGAGAATTATTTAGACATGAGTCTGGCGGCCGTATTTTACAATTTCAGAAGGAATTTTGAATTTTTCGCCCAAATATCACGTTTTTTGGAAAAAACTGCGAAAAAAACAAAAAATTAAATGAAAAAATGTGGAAATGCCGTATGAATTTCGTAGAGAAAAGCATGGGGAAATATCTAGACACAATTCAAAATGCCGTATTTTACATTTTCAGAAGAAAATTTTTAATTTTTCGCCCAAATATCATCTTTTTTTGGAAAAAATTGTGAAAAATCAAAAATTAAACGGATAAATGTGGAAAACACAGTGTGAATTTGGCAGAGAAAGACATGGAGAATTATTACAAGATACCTTTCAATATCGTATTTTACATTTTCAGAAGAAAATTTTGATTTTTTCGCCCAAATATCATCTTTTTTGGAAAAAAATTGCGGCAAAAAAATCAAAACTTCCTTCTGAAAACGTAAAATACGACATTGAAAGGTATTCTGTAATAATTCTTCATGCCTTTCTTCACCTAATTCATACGGTATTCCCACATTTATCCATTTAATTTTTTGGTTTTTACCAGACCCGGAGTGCAACGTATTTTACAATTCCAGAAGAAATTTTTGATTTTTTCCCCCAAATATCATCTTTTTTTTCTTTTTGGATAAAAATTTTGGATAAAATTGCGAAAAAACAAAAATTAAACGAAAAGTGTGGAAAGTACAGGATGAATTATATGGAGAAAAACATGGAGAATTTTTAAGGGATACCTTTTTCGGAACGTATTTTACAATTTTAGAAAGAAAAATTACCATTTCTGCCCAAAAAAATCATAATTTTTGGAAAAAAATTGGCAAAAATGGCGAATTTCATGAAAGATTGTGGAAAATGCAGCGTGAAATGTATGGTAAAAGTAACAGAAAATACACTCGAAATTTTCCTGGTTCGTATTTTACAATTTTAAAAAAAAAGTTTTATTTTTTGTTTAAAAAAAGTTTAATTTTTTTTAAATATCATTATTTTTAGATGAAATTGATCTTACATCCTGGTTCGTATTTTACAATTCTAAAACAAATTAATTTTGGTTCAAAATATGATTATTTTTGTATTAAATTGATCATTACTTCCTGGTTCGTATTTTACAATTAAAAAAAAGTTTTAATTTTTTTAACATCATTATTTTATATGAATTCGATCCTTAATTCCTGGTACGTATTTTACAATTTAAACAAATTATTTTTTCCTTAAATATCATTATTTTTGGATTAAATTGATCACAATCCCTGGTTGGTATTTTACAATTTAAAAAAAATTATTTTTGCCCAAAACATCATTATTTTTGGACGAAATATCCAAAAATAATGATATGAAATTGATCCTTCATCCTGGTTCGTATTTTAAAATTTTAAAAAAAATTAATTTTTTTAATATCATTATTTTTGTATGAAATCGGTCACAATTTCCTGGTTCGTATTTTAAAATTAAAAAAAAAAGTTTTAATTTTTTTAATATCAATATTTTTGGATGAAATCGGTAACAATTTCCTAATACGTATTTTACAATTTTAAAAAAAGTTGTAGTTTTCCTTACAAGGAAAGTACTTCTATGGGGTGTGGAATTACCGGTCGAGATATATATCAAAAAATTCGCAAAAATTTTCTGATTCAGAATATATATAAATTAGCTGCCTAATTTTGGTCTATCAGCGCACATCAAAACTGCAACACAATGCCAAAGTTGCCAAAAAAGCGAAAATAAATTTAGTTTCTTCTTCAATTAATTACTCCGTGAAAACGTAATTGTTTTGGGTCGTATTTGCGTGAATAAGAAAGTCAGAACAGTATTCTATTTTTTGATTCCTTCTGGGTACGTAGAATTTTTGTGTTTCGGGATTTTTTAGGGTTGGAGTGGAACAGGTTTGTAAACTTCTACAAGGTTTTACAAAAAAATGCTACGAAATTAGTAAAAAGCGAATGGATAAGATTGTAGAGCGTGGTAAGTAGAGTATTATATTTTTCTACGGCCTCCAAATTTTTCGACAGCAAAAAGTTTTATCGATTTTTTAATTTTGCGGGTTTTTCACCTATTTTTAGACTTTTTTGTTGCATTAAAACTGTTTTGAAGCATGCAAAGGTCCAAAAAATAGATCCAGAATAGTCGGGAAGTCTTGCGGAAGAACAGAGACCTTAACCCGCTACAGTACAGAGGTTTTCGATTTTTCAGCTCAGCGCACTTTTCAGAATTTTTCAATTTTCGCCATCAAGATGACGGAATTTCTGGACTCTGAGAACGAATTCTGAATCAGCGTCCCTGACTTGCTCTAGAACCACGTTTCGCTTCTCTCTATCGCATTTTGTATTTTATCATTTCGAGATTTTTTGAAATTTTTGGTGCCATGTTTAATATCAAAAAATTTAACCTAGGTCAAAATTCAAAAATTCGGCATGCAGTTCGCTCCGAAATTTGATGTAGTATCTTCTGAATTTTTTTCGGCTTCTGAGCTACGGTGGGATTCTCAAAAAGTTGCATTTTGGTCCATTTGGCACTTTTTTTTCGAAAAATCGGCCCTCAGGGCACAGACTTCAAAATTTTCGAATTTTTGCGTGTGCCATAGCATTCAGCATGCAAAACTACCCTACAGTGGGTATTCTATTTCTAAAATACGACAAATATACGAACGCACTACGCGATTTAAAGTTTTCGGGGTTTCAAAATTTTTGCACGGTATGTCGAATTTCTCGGAAACTAGAGCGAAATTCAAAAATCTGAAAAATACGGCTCGGGGTATTTTGCCTGGCCATAATCAGGCCAAATTTCAGCCGTCTATGCTTACGGCTTCAGGGCGAAAATCGAATCCGGAAAATTTCCCCCGGATTTTCAAAAATTTGAAAAAACGCCCTAAGGGCGTCAAAGTTCAAATTTCGGGATTCGAAACCAACCCCATCGTGATCAGCATTAAAAACCGGACCAGATAACATGACCGGACAGAATGTCAAGAGAAAGAGTCCAGAGTTCCTAGAGTTCGCCGCCCAAACGCTCAATGGTAATGTCTTGTATAACGATGAAAGTAAATTAAAATAAGGTAAAATTTACTATAATTGAGAAAATGCGTTAAAACTTGTTGATTTACATTGGTTATTTCAATTAAAATAAGTTTATTGAATTTCATGAACTTTGACCTTGTTGGTCTACAGGGCGGGACGGAAAATTATTCGCAAATGACCATATAAGTGCCTTTCATAGTTTGGAACATGATTTTTAAAAAAACTGGGTGGTTTAACTGGCCTTTTGCCCTTTAAAGTACGAAAAACCCCCGATTTTTCGCTAAGTTCATGTTTTGCGCTACTCCACAGCGGAGATGAACTTTCAAGAAAACTTCCTGAACAAAAGTTTGTTTTATGACCATAACAAACAATCTTATCCATTCGGATTTCTAAATTTTCGTAGAATGTAAAACGTTTTGATGTGCAGCGAGTTTTTTCAATAAATGTTTTTCTCGAGGAAAAAAATCTGCGGCAACAAAAGCGCGCTCGGTCTCTTCCTTCGGAAGAGAGCGGTGTGGCCGAGTGGTTAGAGCGCTGGGTTGGAAATCCGAGGGAAACGGGTTCGGTTCTTTTTGCCACACTAGAACCCATTTTTTACATTGGAACTACTCTTAAGGTGTAGTTGTAATCCAATTTGATATTTTAAGGCTTGTCATGGCCTCAGAATTTAGTTTAGCATAAAACAAATTTTTTTTATTGTTAAAAACACGGTCAAAAAGACACTTGCATGGTGTCGCGAGAAAACTTCTGAGGACAAAAACATGTCATCAGACCAAAATTAGGCAGCTAATTTATATATATTCTGAATCAGAAAATTTTTGCGAATTTTTTGATATATATCTCGACCGGTAATTCCACACCCCATAGAAGTACTTTCCTTGTTAAATATCCTTATTTTTGGACGAAATTGATCAAAAATTGCAAATTCCATGGAATTTGTAAAAAAATACAGTATTAGATGGTAAAAGCGAGAACGATTCCTTTCCTGGTACGTATTTTACAATTTTTGTAGAAAATACAGTACGATTTTTATAGTAAAAGTAACAGAGAATACAGTCGATTTTCCCTGATTCGTATTTTACAATTTTGCAAATGAAATTTTACGATTTTCTTAAGAAAATTGGGATTTTTCGATGAAAATGAAATTGAGAGAAATTTGAAATTCAAAGGAATAAATGTAGAAAATACAGTAAGATTTTTAAAGTAAAAGTAACAGAGGATACGGACGAATTTTGTCCTGGTTCGTATTTTACAAATTTTCGAATGAGATTTTAGCATTTTTGCAAAAAAATTGGGATTCTTCGATGAAATTGAAAGAATTTCGAAATTTAAAGGAATAAATGTATAAAATACCGTTAGAATTTTATAGTAAAAGTAACAGAGGATACGGAAGAGCAACTTCTTCGTTCGTATTTTACAATTTTCCGAACGAAATTTTAGCATTTTCGCAAAAAATTGAAATTTTTCGATGAAATTGAGAGAAATTTGAAATTCAAGAGGATAAATATTGAAAATACAGTAAGATTTTTATAGTAAAAGTAACACAGAATACAGTCGAGTATTCCTGGTACGTATTTTACAATTTTTCGAATGAAATTTTACGATTTTCGCTAGAAAATCGCAATTTTTCGATGAAATTGAGAGAGATTTGAAATTCAAAGGAATAAATCTAGAAAATGCAGTAAGATTTGAGCCGACAGGGCCATGCTAAACATTGCAAGACAGATTTTCAATGCGTATTTTAAATTTTAACACCAAAATGACGTCATTTTTACAAAAAAAGCGAGATTTTTTTTTAAATTGGGTTAGATTGCAAATGATGACGAAATACGGTAAGATTTTGAAAGAAAAAAATTGTCTTCTTTACCTCAAACCTCATTTGAGCGTCGGGCAGATCGACCAGACTGCAATGGACGAGCGTTTCGTCCAGATCCAGGACCAGCGAGAATTCCGGCGAACCCATCGGCTTCAATGGCAATGCGGGGTGTTGTATTCGGAGGTTTTCCGAGTACATGGGGAGATTCCGGAGAATGTGCAACCTAAAATACGGATTTTTTTTTCATTTTTGCAAAAAAAATTTTTTTGCACTGTGCAAATTTTTTTTATTTTTCGCACTGTGCATCAACAAAGAGTCGCATTGCACAGTGCAAGAATGTTGTCGCCGCGACAAATTTCATTTCGCACGGTGCAAAAGAGAAGTTCTGCTCATCGCACGGTGCAATCAATAAAGGTCTCAGCTTGCACAGTGCAAAAATCTTGTCGCAGCGACAAATCGTCGCTGAATTTTTCCATCGCACGGTGCAATCAACAAAAGTGACTTTGCACTGTGCAAAAACGTTGTCGCCGCGACAAATTGTCGCCGTATTTTTCCGCACTGTGCAGTCAGAAGAAAACTCCACTGCACTGTGCGAAAATAATTTTTTGTTTTTTTTTTTGCACTGTGCAATCAACAAAAAGTCGCTTTGCACTGTGCAAGAATCTTGTCGCCGCGACAAATTGTCGCCGGATTTTTCCGCACCGTGCAGTTAGTTGGCTGGAACTTGCCCTGTGCAATCAACAAAAGTCACTTTGCACAGTGCGAACAAAACTCGTCGCTGAATTTTTCCGCACTGTGAAATTGAAAGGAAGCTGCACCGTGCAGAATTTCAAAAATTTCTTGCACAGTGCGGTGAAAAAGAAAATTGAAAAAAGGTCCGAAAAATCCGTCATGATGACGGAAAATCAGACAATTCAAGATGGAAATTGGTTCAAAAATTCTGGAAATCACTTATTTTTCACGAAAAATTAAAATTCGTAACAAAAATTGTCTAAAAAATAGTCAAAAATGTGTCATGATGACGGATTATTTGAGATTTCCAAATTTCCCATGCATTTTCCCATGACCAAATTCCAAAAAATACCCATCCACCACATGAATCTCAACCCATTTTGAGCTCCAAAAATCCCATTTCCCTCCCATTTGCCCTAAGGGCCCATTTGCAACACCTACGTTTCGAAGTCGAGGCTGGGGATCCGCACCTCCGCTCCGTCCGCTCGGGGCGCCTCCAGTTGGGTGATCACATCTGGAACGGTCGGTTTGATCTTGCGAATGCGTTTCGACTTCTTGGCCACCAAACTCAGCTTGGCCTTGACTGTGAGGCGACGCCGTCGCACCGAGCGCCGCAGCGTCGCCGGATTTAGGGAAAGGTCCGGCGTTCGAGTGGCCACCATGGCCATGTTGACCACTGAAAATTTTGAAATTACATTTTTTTATTTTTGAAAATCAAAAAATCTCGAAAAAATTTTACATCAAAAAATCAAGTTTTTACCATGCCAAAAGATTGCAATCTGCACTGTGCAATTAATTTTATTGTTTGTTTTTCGCACAGTGCAAGCTATTCTTTATTTTGCACGGTGCAAGAATTATTGAAACTGCACAGTGCAGCAAACACGTCGCGACAACTGCACTGTGCAGCCGATTTCTTTCTTTTTTGTTGTTCGCACAGTGCAAATTATTATTTATTTTGCACGGTGCACGAATTATTGAAACTGCACAGTGCAGCAAACACGTCGCGACTACTGCACTGTGCGATAAAAAAAAACAAAAATTCGCACAGTGCGAAAATCGAAAGTTGAGGGCGGTGTTTTATTGCACTGTGCAAATCGCCAGTAAAACTGCACCGTGCGGAAAAAATTTAGAATTTTGCACTGTGCAACAACAAAAAATTTTGCACGGTGAAAAAATGCACTGTGCAACAAAAAATTTTTGCACTGTGCAATAAAAGAAAGAGAATTTCGCACTGTGCAAAATAACTTTTTTTTCAATTTTTTTGCACAGTGCAATTTCCAAATTCCATAAAAAACTCATTTTCTTTTTGTAAAACCAATAATAATCAATTAATTTCGCTATAATTAATTAGCTAAATTCATCCAGAGAGCAAATCCGTACCAAATTTACCGCCCACTTTTTCCCCTAATTACGAATGGGTGTAATTAAGAGGGAAATCACGACAAAAATAGTCTTATCAGTCGGGAACAGACTTTTGTAACGCGTAAACAACGGTGAAATCAGAGGAACCGCTTCGAACGTTATGTTTTTGAAAGGGAAATAGGCGAAATTTTGATAATTTTTGAAAAAATTATAAAAAATCTTGCGATTTTCCCTCCAAAAAATCGTTTTTTATCCCAAATGTCGCTATTGAAAGATGCTATATTACGTAACATACGCTGGGATGCAACAAAAAAAGATTTTTTTCTCTGATCTTTCCGAAAATCCGCAAAAAAAAATCCGCTTTTAATTGCACTGTGCAAAACTTTTTTTGGCGCCGCACTGTGCAACTATAACATAAATTCTGGATTTTCCGCACCGTGCGAACAAAAATTTGCCGCCGACCGGAAAACTTTGCACAGTGCGAAAAAATCAAAATTCGATTGCACGGTGCAGTGAATTTGAGAATTTGATTGCACTGTGCAAAAAGAAAAGTTGTCGCCAATAAAATTGCACGGTGCAAAGAAATTTTCGAGCAATGAAAAATCGCCGCACAGTGCAAAAGAAATGGAAAATAGTTTTTGCACAGTGCAGCAAAGAAATTTTCGAAGAATGGAAAATCACCGCACAGTGCAAAAAAAAAGGTCTTTTTCGCACCGTGCAAAAGCTACAGGCAAACTTTCTGCACTGTGCATCAAATTGAGGAATTTGATTGCACTGTGCAAAAAGCAAAATTGTCGCGAAGATTTTTGCACAGTGCAAAGAAATTTTCGAAGAACGAAAAATAACTGCACAGTGCAAAAACCCAAAAAAATGCACCGTGCAAACGGCAAGAATTTTTTTTTGCAAAAAGTTTCCAAAAAATTATCCGCACAGTGCAGTAAAAATAGAAAGTAAATGGATTGAGCTGTTCGATAACCTTGGTCTTTTATTATATAAACAACAACGCCCACTGCACGGTGCGATCATGTGAGGGCGAACAGGGCCGCACCGTGCGGCTTGTTTACAAAAATCGATTGCACGGTGCGAATTAATCAACTAGCCGGACAAAGAATAAAAAATGCGGAATTACTGTGTAGAAAAAACTTTTTTTTTCGAAAAATCGGGGAAATTTCAAAATTTTCGAAATTTCCTCAGGATATAAATTACCTAGTTTGAGATTTTTTTACGTATTTTACCCAAAAAAATGAAACAAATTTTCTATTTTTATCTCTTTTTCAGCTCGAATTCGAAACAAAGATCACGTGAGAAGGCGAGAAAAGTGGCCGTTCTCTCATGACCGTTCAAATGTTTCTCTGTTTTGCTCGAAAAATCAATAGCCCCCCGAATCTTCTTGAAAACAATTGAGAATTGGAAAAACGCACAGTGCAATTGAAAAAAATTTGTTTGTTTGCACTGTGCAATGGAAACTGGCAAGACGAGAAAAAAAATTAATTGCACAGTGCAAAATTTTTATCTCGTTTTTTCGCACAGTGCAAAGAAAAAAGCAAATTCAGTTTTTGCACAGTGCAATCAAAAATTTTCCCGCCACAAGTTTGCACTGCACTGTGCAGTCGATTCCCGCGATTTCAAAATCCATCGCACTGTGCAAAAAATTGGTTTTATGCACCGTGCAAAAATAATAAAATCCGTCCGCACTGTGCGAAGAAATAATTTCAATTAATCGCACAGTGCAATAAACAACTTCATCGCCATAAACTTCCACTGCACTGTGTAATCGATCCTCGCGATTTCAAAATCAGCCGCACTGTGCAAAAACAATTTCCCGCCAAAATTTCTTTTCGCACAGTGCGATCCATTTATTTAGGTTTCAAAACGCACTGCACTGTGCAAAAACAAATCAAAAGTTTTGCACTGTGCAAAAAAATGAAAGTCGCTTCCGCACTGTGCACAAAAATAATTTCAATTTATCGCACAGTGCGATCCATTTTTTTAGGTTTCAAAACGCACTGCACTGTGCAAAAAAAAGTCAAAGCTTTTGCACTGTGCAAAAAAATAATTTCAATTTATCGCACAGTGCAATCCACTTTTTTTAGGTTTGGAAATACACCGCACTGTGCAAAAAAATGAAAATCGCTTCCGCACTGTGCACAAAAATAATTTCGATTCATCGCACAGTGCAATCCACTTTTTTAGGTTTCAAAACGCACTGCACTGTGCAAAAACAAATGAAAAGTTTTGCACTGTGCAAAAAAATGAAAATCGCTTCCGCACAGTGCGAAAAAATAGTTTTACTTTTGCACTGTGCAATCAATTTCCGAAGCTAAAAAAATCGCCGCACAGTGCAAAATCAATCAAATAATAATTGCACGGTGCATTTGCCAATCAATAAACTCCCTATTCCCCGCAATTCCTACCGTTTGCCCTTAGGGGAAACACAAATACGTTGGAGAATTTTTACAGCGGCTTCCGGCTGACCGTTCTAATCAATGCGAGAAAAAATAATTTCCAAAATTTGGAAGGAGAAAAAGAAGGGGACTTCCGAAGGCATCGATCGCAAAAAGGCGCACCGCGAGAAGCGAAAAGATGGGGTGGGGGGACGGAAGAAAAGAGCGCTTGTTTTAGCGCCTCCAAACGAATGGATAAACCGACGTAAGCGGTGGGGGATTTCATGAAAGGGCCTGGGACAAGAAAGGGTTGTGCAAGAGGGGATCCCGAACTTTTTTGAGGTAAAATCGATTTTTTTTTGGGAAATTTAAAAAAAAAAAAAATTTTTAATTTTCAAATTTATGAAAAAAATTTAAGAGAAAATTTGGAAAAGTTGTGGTCAGAACAAATTTTCGAGGCCAAAATGGATACTTTTATAAAAAAATCTAAATTTTTGAACATGAAAAAAAAATTTTTTTATTGAAAAAATCTCCCAAAAGTGGTTATCGTGGTATTGTAAAAACAAACGGAGTACTCCCAACAGGCCTGTGAATTTTCTTCCGATCCAAATTTTATGATCTTGGTGGATTTTTTTGATAAAATCTGAGTAAAATTGATTTTTCTGCAAAAAAATCGCAGAAACAGAGAGCAAAATAAATTTTAGAGGCTCTATTAGCGATCTAGCACGACTAAAATTAGTTGCAAAGAAATTTTGAAACCAAAAACTACGGTACTTTGCAAAAAAATTTTTTTTAATTGCACAGTGCAGTCGAAAAATTGATGCTCAAATTTGAACCCCAAAATTTGATTTTGTTCTACTGTTTAAGCTTCTAACTAGTCTAAAATCATCTCAGAATTCAACTCGAAAAACAATTCGCCATATCTTTCCGCTCTATGCAATCGAAATTTTCAATTTAAATTTTTCACTGCACCGTGCAAAAAAAATTTCGAATTCGCTCTTCAAAACACGCCTTTCCAAACAAAATCCGGTTCCCTAAATTGTTTTTCCAATACCCCTCCTATCAACAACATCCATTTCCTTTATTTACCCGCCCAAATTTGGCCTGAGGGCGCAGTTCGCCCCCTCAAAATTGGAAAAAATTCATTAAAACCCTGCGGGCAAACAGCACCAAAATACATTTTGCATATCACCCGCTCTTTTATCTTCCGTTCTCAAACTTTTTTCGAAGTTTTTGAACATGCCCTAAGGCCGAAAAATCCAAAAAAATGTGTTTTTTTGGGCCAAGATGGGTCCGCAAACAAAGGCCAAGATTTTGGGGCCTCTTCCCTTTTCTGGACACATAATAAATTCTTGGGAGGTCGGGGTGGAAAAAATGACTAGGGCCCGCCAAAAAAAATTTTTTTTTTGTTCCCTCCGGCCGCTTTTTTGGGCTTTCCGGCCCTCGGGGGGATCCGAGAAAATAGAGCCCCACGAAAAGACGTTTTTTCCCCCCCAACTCCCATCCACTTGCCAAAAAGAAGCGAGCGCGCGTTTTTTTTGCACCCCGCCCGATCGAACTCGGGCCTCTTTCTTTCTCCGCCGACCTTTCGCTTCAATAAAATCTCTCGACTTTCGGTTGTTTACTAAGATTTGGATGGGTTTCGGAATCGCCATGCCGTTTGACAATAAGAAAATGAACTAGAAGGCGGATGGAGGAATAAACAATGAGTTGGAGGGAAAAACGAGCGATTTTTGGGGGAAAATGGATACTTTTTGAGGTTTTTAGTGGAGAATTAGTGTGATTTACATTTTTTTGAAACTTTTTTTGACCAGAAAAGGTTGTAAATTGAACTAGAGAACAGATGAAAGGATAAGCAATGAATCAGAAGGAAAAACGAGCGATTTTTGGGGGAAAATGGATACTTTTTGAGGTTTTTAGAGAAAATCAGCGTAATTCAAAATATTTCGAAAATTTTTTTCAACAGAAATAGTTGTAAATTGAACTAGAGAACAGATGAAAGGATAAGCAATGAATCAGAAGGAAAAACGAGCGATTTTTGGGGGAAAATGGATACTTTTTGAGATTTTTAGTGGAGAATTAGTGTGATTTACATTTTTTTGAAACTTTTTTTGACCAGAAAAGGTTGTAAATTGAACTAGAGAACAGATGAAAGGACAAGCAATGAATCAGAAGGAAAAACGAGCGATTTTTGGGGGAAAATGGATACTTTTTGAGGTTTTTAGAGAAAATCAGCGTAATTCAAAATATTTCGAAAATTTTTTTCAACAGAAATAGTTGTAAATTGAACTGGAGAACAGATAAAGGAATAGGCAAAAAGGTGAAGATTGACTAGCCGATTTTTTTGAGGGAAAATGGATACTTTTTGAGGTTTTTTGGTAATTTTTAGTGTGATTTAAAATTTTTTGAAATTTTTTTTGTCCATAAAAAGTTGTAAATTGAACTAGAGAACAGATGAAAGGATAAGCAACGAATCAGTAGGAAAAACGAGCAATTTTTTGAGCAAAAACGGATACTTTTTGAGGTTTTAGGTAATTTTTAGCATACTTTGCAATTTTTTCAAATTTTCTTTGGCCATAAATAGTTGCAAATTAAACTAGAGGACATACGAAGGAATAAGCAAAAAATTTGAAGGTTTCTTAACCGATTTTTAGATAGAAAATGAAGGGAAATTAAACATTTTTTGCAACTTTGCAAAAATTTTTGCGTATTTTAATAAAAAATGTTCATAAAAGAAACTAATAGGCTTAACAAGATGGGAAATAGAGAAATAATCTAGAGATTAGAGGGGAAATTTAGCGATTTCGGCGGGAAAAAATTGAATTTTTAGATAATTTCTTGCGAATTTTTAATTTTTCTTTGTCAAAAGATGTCGTAAAATTCAGAAATTATACTATATTTGTAAACACGAACATCAACAGCTCGTATTTTAAAATTTTAAAATTCAATTATTCCAAAAAATTTCAAAAATTTCCCAAAAAAACTGCTCAAAATCGCATAAACCTCATTTTCTCAACTAAAAAATCGCCTTGTAATACCGAAAACATCTAAAAATACCTTCCAAACCAGTAACATTTTTGTTTACCATTACTAGTTTCTAATATTTTTCTCATGACTCTCCAAAAAAAGTAAAAAACCATCCAGCAAATCGTAAAAAAAATCACTTCGGGAGTTCAAGAGAATACTTTCGAGTCGGTTATTCGATTCGACGTGAGATCGGAGAGAGAGGCCGAGCGAGTGGGATGAGTCATCTCCCATCCAATTACGACATCTTTTATGGGGAAAATTTCAAAAATTTTTTTTTGAATTTTTAAAATTTTAATTAAAATCTGTTTAAAGAGATGCCGCGTATTTTAAATTATATCAATCTAAAACCATTTTCAGCCCTAAAAAGCCTATTTTTTCAAAAAAAAGTAAAAAAATTTCGAGATTTTTTAGAATTTTTAGTTTAAATTTCGTAATAATAATAATAGAAATGGTTAAGAAATGACACCACGTATTTTACAATTACCCCGTTTTAAAACCTTTTTTCAGCCCAAAAAAGACAATTTCTTCATAAAAAATTGTAAATTTTCGCAACTTAAAAAAAGAGTTATTACACGCCACGTATTTTACAATTACCTCTTTCTCAATTACCTCTATCGGTCCAAAAACTAAATTTTTTCGAAAATTCAAAAAAAATTTTTTGGAATTTTTTAATTAAATTTTTTTTTCAAAAATGATTTCCTTCACTTGCAAAAAATTTCATAACTTTACAATTCATATTCAATTACAATTTAGACACAAGAATCGACCCATATTCGAGAATCCGTAACTTTGAAAGCGATATTTTGGAGTTAATTCAACTGGCTCGGCGATGTTTTGCCTCAGGCGGTGAGGCCGTAGTGGGCTGTTCGTGGGCTTGGCGACGATGTGAGGGGCCTGGGCGGGCTTCAGCGGGAGGTGTGGTTTCTTCTTTTGGCTGAAAATTTCGAAATAAAACCGCATTTTTGGTCCCACCACGAAAATCCTGAAAATCAGGGGAAGGTCCCAAAAATTGTTCCAAATTACTCAAAACGCGATGGCAATCTTATGAACAGTACAATCAATCATAAAAACATTCATTTCAGCCCCGAAACTCCTGAAAAATCAACAAAAAAACTCAAATTTACCTTATCCTTGATATTCGACTTGTCCCAATTTCTGGTTAATGCTGTCAGAAGGCCATCATCTTTGTCATTCTCAATCTTACGCTCTCTAGAAGTCACCTTCACATCCATAATGCGGACAAACCGTTCTTTCTGGAAGGAGCTCATCATGGATAATATAAAAATCTCCAAAAAAACATGAAACTCGTATTTAAACGGCTCAAACTTGAAAAAAAAGCTCGTATAGGAGCACGACTTTCTATTTTGTGCCATATTCTATCATTTCCATTATAAAAACCCCCAAAATTTGATCTTCTCCTACCTTCATACAATTGGGATCAAAGGCCGAAAAGTTCTTGGCCGAGGTGCTGGGCATGTTCTTCAAGTACGGGCGGAAGTCCCAGGTGTCAGCAGTCTGCGCCATCGCTCACAATTCACTCTATAAAACCATTTTATCACAAATTTTTCAATTTACACCAAAAAATTGACAAATTTCGGATTAAAACCGCGAAAAATCGAATTTCATCGATGGAACAAGGGTATTTATTGATGGAAATGCTGGGGGGAAACAATCTACAAGTCGTCAATGTCGTTGAGGAGGACTTTGTCGCCCGGCTTGAAGGGCGGGAGGCCCTTGTATGGGCATGAAGAGCAACGGAATGCATCTCCCAGAGCGCACTGAAAGACAGAAAAATTGTTTTGTCGTAATGTGAAAGGCATATTACGTCATTTTGACTGCAATCCGCTACAGAAAAGTTTAATTTTCGCTAAGAACTACTAATTCTTTTTAATGTCAAGAAAAGCCAATGTTAACATAAAATAATGCCCAAGAAATCTCAAAAATGAATATTCTCCACATAAAAAAGTACTATCACTCAAAACGTTTATCATTTTTTTCATTCCTCCCCTTAAAAACAACAAGTTGTAAAAATTTTTTTTTGCACTGTGCAAAAGTAAAAATACAAATTTGTGATGGTCGGATATGTCCAAAAACAATGAAGACTACCTCACTCACAACTTTAGGACTACTAAGAACTGATTTACAAGTATTTCAACCAAAATTTTTTCTTTCTTCTACACGCTTTGGCAAAAAAAAACTGACTGCACAGTGCAGAAATTTTATAATTCTCATTACGCCGTTTCTGCACTGGCATATCAAAAAAAATTTCCCTGCCGATATTTCTTACTTCTCACAGTATTTATTACAATCCCTACACTCCCGACTACCTTTTGCACAGTGCAGTTTTTTGGATTAATCCCGCCGCACAGTGCAGATTCCTTAAAATCGCTCCTTCACCGTGCGGAACATTTTTTTCGACCAAAAAGTAAAAACCATATTATTTTTTCTAGCCTACTTTTCCAACCTAACCATCTATTTGAACCATCTCTCTGCTCCGCACAGTGCAATTCTTCCAAAGATTCGACTGCACAGTGCAGATTCCTTAAAACCGCTATTGCACCGTGCGGATCACAATTTCGACCAGAAAATAAAAACCATATTATTTTTTCTAGCCTACTCTTCCAATATATCCATCTACTTTACGCATCTCTCCTCTCCGCACAGTGCAATCCGAACAAAATTTCCGCCGCACCGTGCAAACTCAAAGGCACGTATTTTAAAACACGAAAGCCGGTTCAAATCTCCATTTGAACCAATCAAATAATCCCATAACCCCAGTAAATTACTATTGCTTACATTTCCACAACTACTTTTTATTCCAGCGCCTGAGGCGGCGACTTCGGCGGCTTCCTGTTCGGCCAGGCCGCAAGTGCAATTCTTGCAGGCGCGCTTCTTCTTTTCGCCGTTGGTGGGAGTGCAAGTGGGCTGGATGGGTTTCTTCAGGTCCTCCGAGGTCAACAACTCGTCTTCTTGGACGGTTTCACCTTCTCCTTCCAACAAATCCAAGTCAATTTTCTTCTTTTTCAGTTTCAGCGGCTGCGATTTGGTGCTGAAATTTGCTTTCTGGGCCTTCGCAAATAGGGTCAAGTCTTCCTTTCGAGTCTCAATTCCTTCAAAACCGGCTAATTTCAAATTTTTCTCAATTTCTGTTGATGAGGATGATGAAAATGCCAAAAACAACTGTCCATTGGGTTTCAAGAGCTGAAGGGCTTGTCCAAGATGTTGACTTGAGTCTGCGGAGTCGGAAACAATCGCTAGGACATCAAAAGTTTCGGGATTTTGACCTTGAAATGACTGCACTGTGGTCAAATCGTATTCGGAATGTGGGAAATGCGATAACAGCGAGTCTATGGCATCTGAAACTACTTATCTTAAAATCTCTTAGCAGTAAAGGACGTATTTTACCCTAAAATAATATAACTTTCACCTAAAGTAATATAATTTTTCCAAAAATTTACGAAAAACCCGAAAAAATTAAAATCAAAATGTCTAAAAATGAGTAGAAATGTCAATAAAAAACATTACAGATCATGTCCCTCACCTTTATTCGAGGTCTGATCGAAAAGAAGGGCTTTAATTTCCTGAGCGGTTGAAGTGTTGGAAAGGCTGAAGAACGAGTCCATTCTATGATACACGCTGAAAACAAGGCATAAACAATCAAATTACATCTAATTCAATAAAAAAATCCAACTTTTTCGCAAAAATTTATATTACACTAGACCAAGTGTAATATAAACCTCGCATTTTTTTGTCAAAACACAAGTCCGAAAGTCGTAAAACGAATCAAACACAAATCTGCAGTAATGATTTGACCATAACAATGATCCAGTTGTCAAAAAACAACCTTATATTACACATGCTTTATTAAAATTAATAGTGTTCGAATAACATTTAAAACTAATGCGAAGTCCATGGAAACATCGAAAACTGTACATTGACTTTGAAAGATCACATAATTGTTGCCCGTGGGGAGCTCTAGAGAGCTGGTTTTTGAAGTGGAGAGCCTGAAAATTTCACAACTTTATTCAATTTTTTAGCTTCTGGGGTTATAATAACATTCGCCGACACTGTGACTACATATATATAAGTCTCAGCTTCATTCTCCTTCAATTTTAATCCAGGATCTTCCCGAAACTTTACACTTTCATCCATTTTATTCCAGTTGATCACCTAAAATTCAACAAAAAATCTCAAAAATCCTCACCTTTGTTCTCCACAGCACTCAAAAGTGCTCCATCCGCTTCATTATTCAGTTGTTCGGCTACTCTAACACGTGCGCCGGGCTGTGCCTCAGGCAATTGCAGCACTGGCTCCGGATTCTTCTCCTCCTGACCATTCAAATTTTGGGCAATTTTCTTGGTAGTTGGCTGAATTGGACCTGCCAATGGCTGAACCTGCCCGTTCTGAGGCTCCACCGGACTTGTTTGGACATTTGGCGGACTCTGAGGTGCATTTTGAATGGTCTGTTTACCTAGTGGAACATCATTTTGAACCGGATTCCCAGCGGGACCAGCCGATTCCTTATTCTGCCCTTTGAGCATGCTAATCAACTCGTCTTTGAGGATCAAATCTCTTCGCAAAACATCGATGGTCTCGTTTTGTTTGGTCAAAATCGCCTCTTGATTTACTCCAACGGTCTTCATGGCCGCGATTTTAGCGTTCAAATCAGCCTCCAAGGCGGTCTTTTGCTCTTGAAGGTCTTTATTTTGCTTGGTTAGCTCTTCTACCCTCTTTTGATCCGAGGTCTTTGAGTTGGTACAGGCTGAAAGAGGAAATTCAGACTAAAATTATACTCCCCGTACAATGTTTTGACCCCCCTCCTAACTCCGGCCAAAGTGTACTAATTCGGACCAAATTTGGTATGTAGTATACTCACAGGCTAGTAACAAAAAATAACATAGCTGGACCTACCTTATAGTTGAATATCAAAATCTACGGGCAATTTTCAAAAATCACCTTAAAAAATCGAGGAAAAAGTTTTGACCCCCCTTAAAAAACTTTAGATATCGCCAGCGGATGCCACGCAAACTTATTGTAATCGACGTCCCATACCTGAATACAGGTTAATATATGGTTTTCCGTTGAATGCTTCGTTGCATTCGAGGATTCAACGCGTTAAACCGTTTTTGATGTAGAACAGCCCAAAATTGTAAAAATCTTGCCCTAGCGCTTTCCTAGAGCTCTAAATTGGGTTTATATTATGTGCTTTAGACCTGTATTTTCTTTTTCCTTTCAATAAAAGTGCATGGTGGCCTGGCGGTGTAGATTCGGCAGATACCCTCTTGTCATGCCCAGCCTTGGTGAGCCATTTACTCTTTGACTCAAGGTCGAGATGTGGTCGTTAGGTCCTCAATGTAATCCTGAGACTCCTAGTTACTCTCAGTAATGTAAAATGTTTTGATTTGACACGTTTTGTAATGGGTTTCATTCACCTTAATCTTAAGTTTGCCGTTACTGTAGATGACTCCGAGTACTATTACATCCCCACCTCCCATTTGGCGTTTCATACGTCTCAAATGAGTATGGTGGGTGCTGTAGCGTCTTAAACTACCTGGTCCATCAAATGAAAGCCGTTTTTGGTGGCTAAAAATCCATTTGAAAAACGCGGGTTTTTCGTTATGGTGCAGATCGGCGAAGTTGCGCCTGAAAACCATATGAGACCGTGTTAGCCGGAGTTTATTCTTTGTTTGAGAGTAACTAGGAGTCTCAGGATTACACTGAGGACCTAACGACCACATCTCGACCTTGAGTCAAAGAGCAAATGGCTCACCAAGGCTGGGCATGACAAGAGGGTATCTGCCGAATCTACACCGCCAGGCCACCATGCACTTTTATTGAAAGGAGAAGGTAAATACAGGTCTAAAGCACATAATATAAACCCAATTTAGAGCTCTAGGAAAGCGCTAGGGCAAGACTTTTACAATTTTGGGCAGGTCTACATCAAAAACGGGCGGGCGCACACTTGCGGGCAACCACTTTGCGGGCAACCAGTTTGCGGGCAAATCTTTTGCGGGCAGCCACTTTGCGGGCAGCCGACATTTGCGGCCAGCACCGGCATTTGCGGGCAGCCTGGGACATTTGCGGGCAGGGTCGACAGTTGCGGGCAGCCGACATTTGCGGGCAACCGACACCTGATTGTGAGGGTAACAGGATGGACGTAGAAAAATTACTATGATATTTTGGAAATTTGCCGACATTTGCGGGCAGCCGACATTTGCGGGCAACCGGCACTTGATGATAACAAGGTGGAGGTGGAAAAATTACTTCGATATTTTGGTAATTTTCCGACATTTGCGGGCAGGCAATACTTGCGGCAAGCCGACATTTGCGGGCAACAGTTCCAAAAGTACCAATACAGTCTGTGTGATTGTTTTTTCCTGTTGCCCGCAAATGTCGGCTGCCCGCAAGTGTCGGCTGCCCGCAAATGTCGGCAAATTTCCAAAATATCGCAGTAATATTTCCACCTCCACCCAGTTACCATCAGGTGCCGGTTGCCCGCAAATGTCGGCTGCCCGCAAGTGTCGGTTGCCCGCAAGTGTCCCAGGCTGCCCGCAAGTGTCTCAGCTGCCCGCAAATGTTTCAGCTGCCCGCAAATGTGACCCCCCAAATTTTGCCCGCATAGTGGTTGCCCGCAAAAAATTTGCCCGCAAACTGGTTGCCCGCAAAGTGGTTGCCCGCAAGTGTCGCGACGCCCAAAAACGGTTTAACGCGTTGAATACTCAAATGCAACGAAGCATTCAACGGAAAACCATTCACAAACCTGTATTCAGGTATGGGACGTAGATTACAATAGGTTTGCGTGGCATCCGCTGGCGATATCTAACGTTTTTTTAAGGGGGGTCAAAACTTTTTCCTCGATTTTTTAAGGTGATTTTTGAAAATTGCCCATAGATTTTGAAATTCAACTATAAGGTAGGTCCAGCTATGTTATTTTTTGTTACTACCCTGTGAGTATACTACATACCAAATTTGGTCCGAATTAGTACACCTTGGACCGAGTTAGGAGGGGGGTCAAAACATTGTACGGGGAGTATATATTATTCTAGGTGCCCAGGCGAAAATTATGAATTTTAGATGGAAAAAATAAAACTTCATGAAGTTGTTTGCCATTAAATCGTCAAACAGATCTTATACTTTCAATAAAACTTCATCTTGTTCCAGTTATGCACCTAAATTTCAAGAAAAAACAAAAAAAATATTCACCTTCCAGATCAGCCGCCGCCTTATTTTTGTCCTGCCCGCAGGTGTTCAAACGATTCTTAACGATCTCCAGCTCGTTGTTCGCATCTAAAATTAGAATACCATTTCAACACCTTTCAAGCCAATTTCCTTACTCAAAAGATCGTCTTTTAGTTTGGCCATCTTATCATTCGAGAATTGAAGCTCTTTTCGTATTGTGGTCACATCATTGGACGCCGAAAGATAAAGGAAGAACACTGAGAACAGCACCACGAGAATCAAAAGGACTCCAAAAAAGAAAACGTTTCTTGGAGGTGAGGATCTGAAACATGGATAATATAAATTAGGCTGGAAACGTTTAAGCATAAACTATAAAACAGCCTATCCTTAATTGAAAGCAACAACCTAAAGCCTATTTTTAGTTTAGATCAAAAAATTTCGAAATTTAGAGACCAATTGATGTCAAGTGTAATATCAATCACAAAGTCCAAAAATAGAAAGCAAATTGCGATCCTTGTGTCCGAAAAGCTTCCACACATCATAAGGACTCTATTTAAATACATTTCACGGCCTTCCTCTAAATATTATCCATTTTTAGCGATATTATTCATAGCCGACCAAGTGCAATATAACTTATCTAAAAATCAAACAAGAAACGTCAACCCTCACCTTCCTCCCATCCGCCGGTAGCCGGAAGACGACGAGTCCAACATTTGCCCTTCGGCGTCTTCCGAATTGGAGATCTTTGGCCAGTAAATCTTGGATCTGCAAAAATCGATATCAAACAATTCGAATTGATGTGAATCAAGACGTTGAAACCATTTAGAACCCGTAACTGACACTCAAAATGGGTCAACGGACCAGAACGGGGTCTCTTTCCAACTTGTTGTACAGAGCAAAACGTGAAAAAAGGTAAAAAGAAAAAGATTATGGCGGCGAGCTGCGCCCAAGGGGCTCGGGACATTTTATACGATGAAAATTTGTTGGTTTTGATGAAAATTGAAATTTAGATTGAAAGCTGGAGGCTCTGGCAACTAAAGATTAATGTCATATTCACAATTTTAATTGAAATTCACATTAAAAACACCAATTATATTACACTTGACATCTGATGGTATCTAGGCAAAATTTAGCTATTCAAACCTAAAAGTTATACTGTTTTTGGTATTAAAATAATCGATAGACCTTGTCGATACTGTTACAACTTGTTTTGATCTTTTTCTCCACCCACACTTTGCATTTTCACCCATTTTTACGCCGAGTTCATGAGCCTGCTTGAACCAACAGGTGCCCTCTAAAGTCGTTCTTTTTGATTATTTTTTCGACGTGTACAGCCGTTCTGGAGGATAAAAAGGATTTTTATAGAGTGGTTGCTTGAGGTTTGATATTATTTTTCTTTGTTTTGAAAGCTTGGAGTTCAAGGAGAACATGAAAGGTAAATTAGTCTAAAATTTTGATGTGAAAGGATTTGATTTTGACTGCTTTTAGGATTAATAGGCCTTACTGGTTGTAAAATCATTATTTTACTTTTTAAAACCCTTAGGGTTTTTTGGTACAGTGAAAAATTCGAAAAAATCATTGCACTGTGCAAAACTTCCAGAAAATACGTCATCCTGATGACGGAACCGACAGAAAAATAATCAGGAAGCCTCGAAGTTTTCTTGACACTGCGTTTTACCCTCACAAATTTACTATTACTACTAAAAATCATAATTTTTTCGAAAAATTCGTCATCATGACGGATTTTTTAAAATTTCAGAACTCAAAGTCCTCAAACTGAAAATTGGTGTATAACTTATCAATTCCAAAATTTTCAGCCTTCAACACCAACAAAGATGTGGCCAATTTGTCCTATGACTACATCTTTCAGCGTATAAAATATCGCCCATTCGAATTCTTCCATTCCCCGCCGGATTTGGAGGCCGAAGCTGGAATCTGCAAGATCATTGGCCTAAATGTGACCTTATATCTGTCTTTTCAGCATGATCAACTTGAGTTTTATCGAAAAATTTTTGCAAATTTGAAAAAGTCAGCGCCAAATTTGAGAAACATCACTCTAAATGGCGGATATATGTATGGCTGTGAGAATGGGGTGAGTTTCAATGGGTTGGCATTTTAAGATACGGTAGAATGGATTGAGATACTGGGATTGGAAAGGATTTTTGAGGGGTTTATTTTTGAAAATTTGAACTTTCAGACCACGGAAGACTGGCTAGAAGAGATTGAACTGATCTCCGGCTCATATAACGCCATTATTCAGGCTGCCAAGGAAGCAGAAATCACTGTTGATCACTTTTTTGCCGATATTCGACTGGCGTTCCCTTATAATGTAAGCTTGAACCTACTACAATATAACGTCGATATCTCTGCCTGGGACTTTTGGATTCTCCTCAAATTCTGGTGATAGAATCTACTTAGGTCACGTTTCATTTCCTAAAAATTTTAGTTCTCGTTTTGCGGGGAGAGCCGAGATATTGAATGATCTTTGCAGACGAGAGAGCATAGAAAATGAAGAGACGGTTAGAAAAAACTTCTTTTTTTTGCTTTATCGCCTGAGATTCTGCGCAGAAAAAAAAAGATTTTTTGTAGAAAATTTTTACTCAAAATTGCAAAAAGACGGCTGCCCGTTGATCTCTGCAAAATGTTGGCTGAAAAAATGTTATGAAACGGTAAAAATTTTATTCTTGATTTGTCCTAAGTTTTATCAAAATCCGAAGACATTTCTTTTCCAAAAAAGCATATGTTTTCCACTGTTAAGTAAGATAAATTTTTGGGATTTTTAAAAATTTCCAAATATTTTTTTTTCAGGCGATAATCTCAGCCGATCCCTCGACACTCCTCCCCGACGCCGTCCATCTCATTTATCGCGAGCATCTCGGTCGTTACGGCTATGTTCTCAACGCCGAAGAGACCCATCTAATCTCCCTTCAATTGCCCACATTTTTCCCCACAAATTTGCATATGCAAATCACTCCATTTCGGGAGGAGATGAAAAATTCGGAGTGGAGATTCCGTGAGGACCCGAAACTCGAGGAATTCGCGGAAAAATCGGGGCAAATCAACGATTTGTCAGGGGCAGTTTCTATGGATGTTGAGCTGAAGAGTCTGAAAGAAGAATTTTATCAAAAATGCTTTGCGAATTTGAAAAATGGAAATGAAAATTTGAAAATGGTGACGCTCGAGGGAGGCCATAAAAGCAGGATTGGGACCAAGGTAGGGGTTTTGATTTTTGAGGAAAAATTTTGATTTAAAAAAATAAACTTTTTAAAAACATGTCTGATTTTTTGAGTCGCGCTTAGCAGAAACTTTTGAGATGTTTAATCCGAAATTTAAAAAAATTTTTATGTTTTTAAAATTTGTTGATACAAAAAACAGCGTTTTATTTCTAATCTAGAGTATCAAAAAAATTTTGATTTTGCCGCCACACGATTCATTTTTTTTCGGCGACGATGCGATTTTGGATCCCACAGAGCACTCATTATTTACCCGACAAACTCCGAGACGTACTTTAAATACTATTGTAGTGAAAAAAAAGGTTTTCTCTGACGTCCGTGTCTCCTCATTTTCCATAGTCTCTCGTTTGCAAAGATCGTTGAATATCTCGGCTGTACCTTGAAAGGACAAGCTAAGAATTTCGGCAATTTATTTTTGGCCTATTTACAGTACTCATGGCATCAGAAAAAAATTCAAAATTTAAAAAATCAAATTTCCCGCCATTTTTGGCATTCTGTTTCAATGAGCAAAATTGAAACAAGGAGACTTAATACGTATTTTAAAAATCATTTTGGATCAAACGGATGCGAAAATAAATTTTTTAATTTAAAAAAATTCAAATTTCCCGCCATTTTTGGCATTCCGTTTCAACTTGCTAAAACTGTTCCTTTCGTTAAAAAAAGCAAAGGAACTGTAAAATACGATGTCCACAAGACATATTTTCATATAACAAACGATTTCAGACGACAAAAGACCTGGATTCGGAGATAAAAACGTTGCTAACCGCGATTCGAGCGGTAATCCGAGGTTCCAAAGCCGCCGAATTGCCGCTAAAGTACTTTGTTTATCATACTGAATGGTTCTTCGATTACAGTGTAGGTTATTTTATGATCAGTTTTTTTATTTTTCTAATCCTTTCAGAAAAGACCGATTTCCTTTCCCTTTTTGCAAATAATTCAACGTTATATAAATGCGGATGCCATTGAAGATACGACTGCATTTACTTTCGATTACAATGTCGAGGGACTAATAGTTACGATCCATGTGAGATTAATTTTTGACCCCAGGCCATTTTCGATTACTTTGCCGAAGAAGTGCCCATTTTATAGCCAAGAGCAATATCCGATAAGGAGTTTCATCGATTTGACTTCTCAAACTTTGCAGGTAAGTAGTGGAAATAGTAGAAAATATTGTAGAAATCTTAGTTTTTAATTTTTTTAGGTTTTCTTATTTGAAAAACAAAAATTTACTCACAGGGGAAGTACCCCAAGTGCAGATTTTCTTAAAATTTTGCACACACGTCGGGTATGGACTAAATATCAATTCCTGAAAGTTTTAGCTCGCGCTTTGCAGGCGTCGCCGAGATATCGAACGATCTTTGCCGCCGAGAGAGCACGCTAAACGTGGAGAGCGGTCAGAGAAAAATTTTTGGCCATAACGTTGGCAGTTTCGTGCGGAAAAATTTGATTTTTTGTAGAAAAATTATTTTTTACGGCAGAAATGGGCATGAAACTTTTCGTGCCGAAATTCGGCAAAAAGTCCTAAATTTTGGCCGACTTTCGATCTAAAAATCTCAATTTTTTCTGCGAATGGCGAGCTAGAAATTTTGCATATGTCTTAGCAAATATTAAGCAAAGTTTTTGCCAGGTTTCATCAAAATTTGAGCGTCGCACTTGGAGTACCATGTCAATAAAAAAAATTTTTTTTTTGCACTGTGCATAATTTTGGAAAAATTTTTTTGCACCGTGCAGAATTTTGGAAAAAAAATTTTTTTGCACAGTGCAATGGTTACATTATGGTTAGAAAAAAAATTTTGCACAGTGCAGAATTTGAAGAAAAAAAAATTTGCACTGTGCAGATTTAGCAAAAAATTTGCACTGGAATTATGAAAAAAACGTTTTTGCACAGTACAGACTTATAATTAATGATTATTGTTCACCAAAACATCTTTGCACTGTGCGGATTTATTTTTCACAAAAAAATATTTGCACCGTGCAGACTTCCGAAAAAAAATTTTTGCACTGTGCAAAAATTCTCAATTTTTTTATCCATTTCAGAAGCTGACGAGTAAAAATGAGCAAAAAAAACTTTTTTAGGTCAAATTCCTGGAAGATCTGCCCTTCATAACCGAGCCTTTTACGGAATTCGCGGTCAGAAGTCTCCACAAAATTCAGCGGATTTACTTTGATCCGATCAACGAAAATGCTCAAGATGCCTTCAGTTTCTACAAAAAATGTCTGGAGATTTTGAAAGAGTACCGTTATATCGAAGAGCCTTTGGGGCTTTATAGCGAGTCCCACGTGAATGTGGATGGAAATTTGGAGGAGGAATTGAAAATTTTGCAAAATAATTTAATCGGGCTGACAAGGGCGTTGAATGAGACGAAAATGGAGACAAGAACACCGACGGTCGTTGTGGATTACAGTGTTATTGATAAGGTGGAAAATTTTGAAAAAAAAAATTTTGATTTTTTCGGAGAAAAAAATTTTCGAAAAATATTGAATTTTTTCAAAAAACTCTGAAGTTTTTGAAAGCCATCGAAAGAGACCCCCAGGGTAATCGATGGCGTAGATTCCAAAAATCATATTCGTTTTTTCTGATTCCTACTTTTTTGCTTAAGTAGTAATGTTAAAAAGTAATTTTTTGAAATTTTTCTAAAAATACTGGATTTAGGGGTTTTCGAGGGTGCTGATTTCGAAAATGACGTTCATTTTGTTGATAGTTACTTTTTTTACCCTCGAAAACCCCTAAATCGACTATTTTTCGAAAAAATTCAAAAAAATACATTTTAACATTACTACTTAAGCAAAAAAGTAGGAATCGGGAAAAACGAGTATGATTTTTGGAATCTACGCCATCGATTACCCTACTTTTGACCTTTTCGGCCATTTCAGGCAAACATCGAAAGAGCCCCCGATTCCGGGGTCTCTTTCGAGGAAAACCGAAGTTTTTCTCGTAGTTTACAAATAATCCATTATTTTTCTACCGTATATTCAACAATTTATGTGAATTTTCTTTTCCAGCTTCTAAAATCATCAAACTGGACAAAACTCGTCGAAAATCTCTTCAACCATCAAGTGAATGACGTGGAAAAGAAGGAGAATATGATGGTAATGGAATACACCGCCAATGAAGTGAAGATTCGAATGCTTTTGGGATTCAACATGAAGGAGAAGAGACCCTCCGGATTTCAATTGTCCTTCTTTAACGACCATGTTTAACATCGAATTACTTCAAGTCCGACGCTCAGATTTTCTTTAAATTTTGCACATATGTTATGCATAGACCACATATCAATTCCTGAAAGTTTTATCCCGCAAATTTCAGGAAGAGCCGAGTTATTTGACGATCTGACGAGAGAGTACCCGAAATGCGGAGAGCGGTCAGAGAAAACCCTTTTTGGCCGTAACTTCGTTAGTTTCGCGCGGAAAAAATTGATTTTTTTGTGGAAACATTACTCTCTACGGTAGAAATAAATATGAAACTTTTCATGCCAAAATTCGCAAAAAATTTTCGCATTTTTTGACAACTTTCGATCTAAAAATCTCGATCGTTCCTGCAAAACACAAGCTCGTTATCTCGCATATGTCTCAAAAAAAATTTTCGAAATTTTTGCCAAGTTTCATCAAAATCTGAGCGTCGCAATTGAAGCATTTCCCCTGTAAATTGAAAGTAAAACTAATTTTTACTTGTTTTTTCACAATCTCTTTTTTTTTTGATAAGATTCAAAGTAAAAATCATTATAATTTAGCCTCTAGAGCAGATCATCGACTCAGAGCAACTGACTCCCCACCGATCCGCAATCGAAATATGTCGTCGGAAGTCGACAATCAACAAAACTCTGCCTCTCCCATCCAACCTCGCCGTTGAGGATTGCGCCAAACTCCAGGCATTGTCAGCGTCCGGCTTGAAGGTTCGGAAAGTCCAGAGCTGATTTTGGCAAGAAGAAGATGGGAACTGAACTACAGCGTCAGAGATCTTTAGATGGGGAAGGATTGTGGATCCAATGTCTCTGTGTTTACTTTATTTCATGACAATCAAGCTGAATTGCTGAGAATTTTAGCGCGTGTTTTGCAGGAAGACCGATAAATTTTAGGCCAAAAAAGACACTTTTTTGCAAATTTTGCGTGCAAAATTTACAGAAAATTTGAGCGTCGCACCTTGAATAATACCCTTATAAAGAGAATATTAGTATTTCCATAAAGTGCTGTTTCTGCAAAGCGCGCGCTATGACTATTTTCATAAAGTGCATGGGCATTTGCAGCGGCCCACACCGTACACAAAAAACTCCACTTTTTGCACTGTGCGAAAGAGAGCGCAAATCTCCATACCAGTCTGTCGGGGAAATAATCAGTACCGTCGCCGAAATGAAAAGCAATTTGATTTTACCGCGCCACAATTCATTTTCTCGGCGGCGATGCGATTTTCGATCCGACAGAGTGCTCATTATTTTCCCGACAAACAGACAATTACATAATCCTCTTCCGTCACACAATCAGTTGCCCTTACTGAAGAGCGTCTTTTGTTATATAAAAAGGCTTTGCACACCTACCGTAACATTCGCCTCTTGTCCAAATTTCCCCAGCTCAACTCGATTCGAGATTTGCCGAATTTTCGGGATCTCCGCCTCAAATTGGAGCCGTTCATTGGAAATTGAACGCACAGTGAACGCAATATTGCAAGCAGAAGTCAACGAGATCAAAGAAAAAAGAAAATTCAACGGTTTCATCGCCGAATTTCTGTTTCAAACTGCGATTTCTAAACGAATTCCGCTTTTATACAGGGATTTACGGTACAAAAAAAGGGAAAGTGGGTCAAAAAATCTCCTCAAAAGTCGGGTAAAAAATATGTAGTTTATTATTCAAAATTTCACTGCTCAAAAAATGATGACATATCCATGAATTTATTTATCCCCTTGCGCAGATCACGGCTTCAGAACAAGTGACTCCGATTCGATCACTTATAACGGGAATGTAAGCATCGTTTACGGCGATCAAAGCTCTTCCATTCCCGTCCAATTTGGCGGTGTGTGTCTCGGCCGGGACCCATTTCCCATCTTTGGTTTGCTTGTAGGTCCGGAAAATCCAGGTTTTGTGGGAGCAGGAGGGTCCGTTGATCTGGAAATTACATCGTATTGCAAGCGTATTATATGTAGTACCTTTGTGGAAAGATACTAATAGTAGGTCACTATCAGTCTGTCGGGAAAATAGCGTGGATTTTTCGCGGCGAAATTTCGCGCCTCTTCGCAGTCAAAGCCTCCAAAAAAAAAGCCGCAAGGCGATGATGGGTGATTCCAAGGCGCGACGAAGCCACATTATTTTCCCGACAGACTGATAAAATCTCAAAAACGTAACAAGTTATCCAGGGCGTATTTTAACAAACCCTCCTTAATTTCAGCGCTCTACTATGGACAATGACATTATCGTCAACAATTTCGACGGATTTCTTCCCCAACTCCTCGACAAAATGAGCCTTGTGGAGGAAGGAAACTTGGCCTACGTTTGCATAAACTTATGTGAATAATTTTTTCTGATTGTGACACAAATTAGAGACTCCTAGCCCGCGCTCTGCAGAAAAAACCCGAGATTTTTTGACCGAAAGTTGGTCAAAATCCGACACTTTTTTGCGAATTTTTGATACAAAAGTTTCAGGGCTATTTCTACTGTAGAGAGCAATGCTTCCACAAAAAATCAATTTTTTCCATGTGAAACTGACAAAGATATATGGCTCGGGACTTCTAAATCTCTCCGCAAGAGTCCATCCGAACCCTGCAAATTTAGTACAAAGTTAAAAGTTGCGCAATCTGACATAATATTGCGCAATTTCTCTCTTTGTAAGAATTTCTGCCTTTCTCTGTCGTCTCCTCCTTTTTTGTCAACTTTTAACTTTGGACTAAATTTGCAGGGTTCGGATGGACTCTTGCGGAGAGATTTAGAAGTCCCGAGCCATATATGGCCAAAAAGAGTTTTCGCCTCACCGCACTTAACTTTCGCGTGCTCTCTAGGCCGCAAAAACCGTTGAATGTCCCGGCTCCCCCTGCAAAGCGGAAGCAAAAATTTTCAGCGATCGGTATGTGACCCATATCCGAAATGTGTGCAAAATTTGCAGAAAATCTGAGCGTCGAACATCGAGTACTTCCCTTGTCAAATTCCAACCCACCTTGACCTTGCGTTGCTGTCCAATCTTGGTCATCGTTGTCCTGTCCGTTTTCTTTTTAATCGATGGCACTTCGGCCTCGAACTGGAAAGGATAGTCGGTGTTTGACCTCAAACTCAGCTCAATTTGGCAACATTCCACCAATAATTCAGTTGCAATTAGAAAAATCACAGCGTGTTTCAACATGTTTGGAAGCTTGATAAAAGCTGTTATGAAGATCGGTTATCCAGGTTATCTGGGTCATAGCGGAAGAAAATTTCGCTTTTTTTGATCCGAAAAAGTGAAAGGCGTGAGATTTTTTGAGAGATCAAGAAGCCGGAGTTGAAAGGGCGATAACTGTGTGCAATGAATCTAAATAGAGAAAAAAATCCGTTGAGGTGTGAAAGCCTAGGCTATAGATCGACACTGCAAATTTTCAGCTCGCTCTTTGTATAATAGTAGATTCTGATGGGTTTTTGAACGATTTCTGGCAGTTCAGAGACTGTGGAAGACGAGGAGAGTGGCCAGAGAAAGCTTTATTACATAATTCTTTTCGGAGAGAAAAATTCCGTGTACCAACATTTCAGGTCGACGACAGTTCGGGTCAACGCAAAATCAATCGATACGAGGCGTAAGACAGGTCCAGGAAAATTTTGTAGGCGTTGCCACGAAAGCCTATAAGAAAAAGCTCGGTGAAGACTTACAATACGACCACTTTTTCTTATTTTGATTATTACTGACACTACCTTCCTTCACTCTAAACCATACTTTGCCACAGTAAAAACCAGAAGTCTGCTAAATCGAGGCAACTTTTCAATTTTCTCGGGTCATCCCTCCCCATTTTCCATGGTCTCTCGTTTGCAAAAATCGTTGAATATCCCGGCTGTACCAACACAGCGCAAGCTGAAATTTGGCAGAATTGGTATGTGATACAGAAAAAAGCCCCATGCAAAAATTGATGTGAATTTGAAACGTACACCTTGAGCACTCTGTTTATTAAACTAGACGTCATTTTAGGCTAAAACAAGGTCCCAAAGCCTTTTGAAAATACTTTCGTTCAAAAAATTTCGTTGTAATTCGATTGTTTCCACTGATTTTGACACTTCGCATGAGCCTTCAGCCCAATAATCGACGATTCTTCTCGCTTTTTCCAAGAAAATTTCCTCTAACTCCAACTTTCACCAAAAATCAGTTCCTTTTCAATTATTTATTCCAAGTTATGCTTATTTTTGCGTTCTCAGAAAACCCTCACTTCCCCGAATTACTATATAACTACTCCTTACATAAAGGCCAGCTTTTAAAAATTCTGTACCCACTTTTAATTCCCGCCCAAATTACATTACTTTTTAGTGGATCTAAATTGTAAACTCGTTCTTTGAATGCGAACTTACTCCACTTTCCACCCTCAGACAGTAACTTTTCACCTGTCGGCACCAAAAAACCTGTGGCATATACGAGGAAATGGCGAGCAGGTGACATCATGGGTAAGGTGGTGATATTTTAGCCGATTTTCGATTTTTTTGAACGAAATTTTAAAGTTACAATGTAACATAATCCATAAAAATGCAATATACGAACAAGGTAAGTCTATGAAATACGATTTCATTGCCCCTTTTACAAAATTTTTCGGCCAAAATAACGCCTTGAATAGACAGTTCTCGTAATTGCAGCCATTTTATGCCCCTTCATTCGAGAAATCACACCTTTCGCGTTTGCCGTAATCAATAGATTGCTATACAATCGATTTCCATAAAATTCATCCCCATTTTCAACCATTTTCTCCATTCACAACACAATGATGTTCCATAGATCGAAGGAGTCGAAACATGAGGGATTCGGACCTCCAGAAGAAAATTTCGTGCTAAAAACTCTTCTCCATGATGATTCAAATCGAGATACCGAAGAAAAAACAAGAATATTCAACCAAAATAGGCTCACTGAGCCAAAATAGTCAATAAACCCACAAAATTATCAATTTTAACTATCTAAACAACTCAAAAACTAATAAAATACAACAATCTATAACATCTTACAGAATTACATCGCAAAGCAGAGTAATGGTAATACATAAAATCAAACAAAACAATATCATAATATAGGGTATGTTAGGGTAAATTACAGTACAATATCATCAACAATTACAACTATTCTTAGCAGTAGTAATAGTATATGGGAGTAAACTCTCTTCTCTGATAAGGGTACATAAAAATATCTAGGACTCTAGCTTCTTTGAGTATCGCCGTTGTGGCCACAAAAAGGAGTGAGCACTCCCCTAAAGCCAAACAAGTTTGGCCCCAGTGTCTATTCCACTTTTTGTGGTATAGACCCCATGGTCCGGTTTACTGTTCAAGCCAGGGATGTCAAGGATTGTCTATCCCAACTTATCTTGGGGTGTTTCCCGTCGGTTCAAGCGGCGGACTTCTCGTTTCGGCCGGTATTGCCGCTTTGCCAGTCGTGGCTTTCACCGCGATTCTCCTTTCACTACTCCTTGTTGATCGAAAATGCAGGGAAAAGTGGGATGACTTTTGGGATACCGGTTATAACAAAAAAGAAAAAACAAACAAAACTGTATATTTGCTGCGATTTTGCCATCCCCCTACTTTGTGCGCACTGCTCAAAACTTACCTCTACGATCCTCCACAAACTTACGTAGTGAAGCTGAAATTTCAAAGTGGTTTTGACCTCATAACCCGGGCTACGTCTCGTGGGACGTTTTAAGCCGGAACCATAGTGCCGACCGCGGTATAGAGGCGAGCTTTCGCTACATTACCCACGTTGGGGACCTCGTTCACCCGCCTTAACTTCGGACCAGCACACGGGCCCCCGCTCATGGCTGCTCGGAGGGGAAAGAGGACTCTCGGCCGAGCGCCCCAGGTCTCGGCACCACCGATTACCGAACTCTGCGGCGTACCGGTGGCTCCAGCTTGATTTATCCGAAACAGCCGTCCTCACAGGGTTAGGTCGGTTTTTAAAGGGTTGGCCAAAGGCCTTGAAAATGCATCCAATCGGTCGACCGATCTTCCACATCAACAGCCTCCGCTCGTTTCGGAAGATGGCAATTCGCAATATACTTTCTCAACTTTTTTGGTTGTTATAACCGATAGCCCCGCGTCCGTCCCACTTTTCCCAGCATTTTCACAAGGACTAGTGAAAGCAGAGCCGCTGATCCGCCTTGGGTACCAGTTCCGGGTCAACGGAACCCGGGGTACTCCGATTACCAGCCCTTGGTTACCTCCGGTACTAGCCCCAAGCATAAGAGGGAGTTCAACTCTCCCGACACCCAAGGCTGAACAACTCCGAGACCCCCGACTCCCCCTCTACTGTGGTCACAACTTTGACACCCCGAAACTCGAGTCCCACTTCTCGTTTTTTATAAAAGGCTTTTGGCCTTGATAGAGAAAACAATATTCTCCAATTACTATTACTGACTACCTTATCCAATAAAGCTCTATGTTATTATATCTTATACAATAATATATATTCAACATCCAACAAATAAATTACCAGTCCATGATGTCCAGAATGTTATCCAAACTTCAGTTGCATTTGCTGGGGGTGGAGGTCCTTTGTGATCGGTATGTTGCTGTTGAGGTCCATAAATGGTCGATATGTGACGAAAAGTTGAAGAGGAGAGGCTATGCTGATGTGACGATGCGATGGAATCTGTAAATAAATAATAAAATAAACGTCTACAACAATATGAAGCTCATAAGAGGGTAAAACAACCCATAAAGAAGCAACGTACTGTGGACGCAGCTCGGCAAAAAAAAAACAAAAGTTTCCGAGCTGTGCCCTTTGTCCCAGCACTTCCGATTGAGTACGGAAAGGTCCGCTGTGCGGAAAGGTCCGCTGGACGGAAAGGTCCGCTGTGCAGAATGGTCCGCTAAAAAAAGGAAAAGAAGAGGGTGGGAAAAAAGGATTTTTTGTGAAAATTGAATAAAATTTGAAATGTTTTCGCTTCGGGACTTGGAAAAAAGGATTAGTTGTGAAAATTGAAATGTTTTCGCTTCGGGACTTGGAAAAAAGGATTTTTTTGTGAAATTTGAATAAAATTTGAATTTTTTTCGAGCTGACTGAGTATGAACTGACTGAATATGAAAACTGGGTTTCTGTTACTTTACTACCTTTAGGGATTCTTGTTGAAATTTTTTCGACTTATAACCCTTTTAGACGTTAATGGTGTTGTTTTTGTGCCTAGTACTGCTTAAAAAACACATTTTTAACACTTGGTACTAAATAGTACTACCTGGTACTATTTAGTACGAGGTGCAAATTTGGCCGTAAGGCGGTAATGGCGTTGGTTTGGTGCTTAGTAGAACCCAAAAACACGTTTTAACACTTGGTACTATATAGTACCAACTGGTACTGTTTAGTGAGAAGTGAAAATTTGGCCGTAAGGCAGTAATGGTGATGGTTTGGTGCTTAGTAAAGCCCAAAAACACGTGGTACTATAAAAAGTACCAGGTGGTACCATTGGTTTTAGACAAAATTTTAGTGCTGGCGGCACCACAGTTAATATTCAGTCAGACAGCCTTTTTTCTATTCCCGATGCGAAAAGATTTCAAAATTTTGTTGAATTTTCCAAAAAATTTTTTTTTTTCCCAATCCCGAAGAGAAAACATTTAAATTATTTTTCAAATTTCACAAAAAATCCTTTTTTTCAAGTCTCGAAGCGAAAACATTTCAAAAAAATTTTTTTTCGAGACTAGTCACACCTAAAAATCAAAACGCCAAGTACAATATAACTTACGTCTTTTTTTAAAAATTACTAGTTAACACTACTGCCTAAGCAAAATTGTAAGATTCAGAAAAAATGGATACGATATTCGAAATCAGCGCCTTCGAAAACCTCCCCCCTCCCCTCCCCGCCCTCCTCTTTTCTTTTTTTTAGCGGACCTTTCCGCACAGCGGACCTTTCCGCGCAGCGGACCTTTCCGCACAGCGGACCTTTCCGTCCTTCGTGAGCACTTCCTTCGAGATTCGCCCTTTTTCCTAAATATCGAAGCAAAAAACAAAAAAAACTTACAAGAACATCTGATGCCAAGGAGACTTTGATCCTGAGCGACGTCCAGAAAATTCGAAGATCGTGAATTATGAATTGAGAACGGCACTCCTGATGATGGTCAAGAACAGAGCTCTGATGAAGAAGTGAACCCGTTGGCGAGCTAGAGGAGACTAAGTGGAAGCTCTGAAATCAAAGAAAAACATAAACTTCAGCAAATTTTATGTTATTCATCCCTAAAATAATGTAAAACAGAAAATAAAACTCACCATATGAAATCCCCGTCATGTGTTCAAGTTTGGCAAATCCAACCATTGTTGTCGATCATTGGCAAAGTCGAATCGAGACGTTGTCGTTTGAGCTGGTTAGTTGATGCTGTAGAGTTGTACGTCGCGAGGTGTGGTGTGAAGGCGAAGCCAGAGTTCATCCGGAACTTTGTGAGTTCTACTCATGGCAGCATGTCCAAGTTCAGGAAGAGCTGTTGAGAAAACCCAAGTTGCAATCTGAAATAAAGGAATTGATAACTAAATCAAGTACAAGGTCAAGAGCACCCAAATTCCAAAATTTTATTCGCAAAGGGGGTTATAATGCCTCCAGAAGCCAACAAAGAAGCTTGTAGACAAAAAAATCAAGGAATCCCTAATTTACAGCAGCAACCAAGCTTCCATTGGCTCCTACTGATCTCTAGTATAACATCGGCCGAATACCCCCATTTTAGATCTAAACTTAAAAAAAACAAATCAACAGAAACACTTACCCCATATTCAAGCTGTCTGGCCATATTTCAAGGTATATCGAGTAGCATTACCGAACGCAGGGGGAGTGGCTTATGTTCACCATGGGACGCGAGTGTCTGAAGCCGGAGATGATCGATTGGTCGGCTTGCACTGAAAAAAGAGGGTAAATTTGAAGTCAACGAAACGTATATGACATGCGAATCCAAAAAAACACGAGAAAACGCGGATAGCTCATGGTCTACAAAAAACTTTAGGTATCAACAACGAAAGTTTCGTCAAAAACCTGGTAAAAATCGAAACTTCTTGGCGGAAAAAGCTCATCACACCGCTACAGAGCTCAACAGCTGCAGTAGAAACAATTTACTACAGTAACGTACCAAAAAATAACAAATCCGGCATCAAAAAGCCGGCCGCCACCTACTACAACAACAGAATGACGCAATGAACAGCAAAATGATGCCGAGAGGAAACTCGTCCACGTGTCATGCAACGCTTGGCAACACGTGGCGACGCTTTTGCGCGCGCAACAAAACATTTTGACGTCACTGCAAAATCCTTGGCATTCTGAACTTCTTGAAGATTCGAAGTTGATTTTCTAAAATTTTAGAACGTTTTTGGGATGTAAGGGAATTTTTGCTTGTGTTTTTTTGTTATTAATACCGCATTATCGCGCATTAGACCTGTTTAGATTCATTTTTGAGGTATAAAAGTTATTTTAGGTATAAATTCTGGTGTAACATCGGAATTTTGTTTGTTTTAGCTTGAAACTTGATAGAATTTGCCGGCCAATTTATGTTCACTGCTTCCTAGGCCCATGTTATGTTGAATTTTAGCCGAATCACGCAAGAAATAGAAGGAAATTTTCGGGTTTTTTGAGATTTATCCTCAAAATTGTCTTCTTTTACTCGAAAATCGGGTTTTCGCCTAAAATTTACTTCCATTCACAACTTTTTTGGATAGAATATCGCATAATCTACGTCACAGACAATAACAATGCCATCAGGCATTCGAGGAAAATATTGTTTTACCTCATTTCCCCATTTTTTGTTGGTTTATGTCATGAATAATATTTGGTTACGTAAACCTCGGAAGTCTCGTCATTTACATCATTTCTGAGCTGCTTGGATAACATCTCATGATATGAGAATTTCCTAATCCGAGGTCGCCATTTTATGATTCAAAATTGACGGAAATCCCGTGTAATCCGCAGATTTGCCATGGATAATATCAAAAGTTGATTAGAATTTTAATTAAACGTTAAACTTCGGGTCAAAATTAAATTAAAATGTTGTCTATTGAGTATTATTGCGTGTGTTTTGCTTGGTTACTGTAATTTTTTCCATTTTTTAAGAATTTTTTAGTTTTAGATTAGAAAATTTCGGATATAGAAGGGCTAAAGAACGAAAGTTTACGATGGTTCCGCTTGCATCATCAAAGGATTAATATTCGAAAAGAGGTTCCCGAGGAAAGGAAGAAGTATTTTGAACGGCTTCGTTGCACAGTGAACTGCAGTGCAAAGGACCAAAGTATGTTTTTTTTTTATTTTTGCTTTATTGTTTTAGACTTTTTTGAAGGTAGAGAAATCAATTTGGAATTCTTGAGCAACAAAATTTTGGGTAGTTTTTAAAAAAAATAGAGATTTTCTAAACTTTTAATCTGACATGCCATGGATAATATAACTAGTCTTCAAAATGATTAAAATTTTGGCCTTTGGTTCTATTAATACTTTGTCAGCGGGCTGATTATTCAAATCCACTGTTTTGTATGCAAACCCGTAGACACGTTTTTCCATAAACAAATTAAAACGCTTCTCGCACCGTGCAGAATCCGTAAACATGTAATTTGAGGGGCCTGTTGCGGGGGGCAATTCTCGGTTACAATTAAAGGGCGGAAGGCGAAAAAAGAATGGCCGTATGACATTTGAAACCACGGAAAATTTTTATGTAGACTTATTAAAAAAAGAATATAGTAAGAAGTCACGTATTCAAACAAATTAAAATTTTTTTACAGATTAAAAATGTTGTATTTTGTATTTTAGGTGGCTTTGCAATTTCTGAGCCGCTAAAATCCTAATTCCAGTCTTTACTAATACAACTTTTAAAAAAGTTTGACTCCAACTTTGGGCTTCTCTTCATTTGGGGCGGATTCGACGTACAGTGATGAACTGTAAAGTTCAAAACGTACGCTGCTGAATAACTGTGGGAAATTTTACACAAACGCTCAAAATCAAAGGCCAAATGCAACAACAACAAATTTGTTGGCCTTTAGCAAAAATTTGCGCGACCTTTCATTTGGGGCAGATCGGGTGTTGGCCCAATATGTATGCCATTGTTGCAAAATTCTTTGTCCAGCCAGCCAATGAGTTGAAATCACAATTAAAATTTTTTTAATAGCTTGCCAAAAACCTGGATCGGCTAGCCAAAAAATTTGACAAAAATTTGGTTTTGATTTCAACTCATTGGCTGGCTGGTCAAAGAATTTTGCTACATTGGCTATACATATTGGGCCAATACCTCGTCTACCCCAAATGAAATATCGTGAAAATTTTTGCTAAAGGCCGACAAATTTGTTGTTGTCGCATTTGGCCTTTGATTTTGAACGCTTGTGTAAAATTTAACACAGTTATCAGCAGCGTACGTTTTGAACATTGCAGTTCGTCACTGTATGTCGAACGGCATATAAATTTTTGCATTTGTATTATAATTGCCAGGTATGTCCTATTTTAGCCCCGTTTACGCGGACAGTTTTTGTAGGACTGGTCTAATTGTAGTTTCCAAACTTAGCGTCAGACGTAAATTGAAATATTTTTTGAAGGATTCAACCTTGTTGTTACGTAATAACACTATTTCTCTGGATACTAGAAAAAAATCTATTTTTTCTTTGTTTTGAAGATTTTTTCGAGAGTTTGGGACGATCCTTTAGCTTTGAATGCACTTGAAAATGTCATGTTCGCAGTGAAGTTCGCCTGTCAAAGTTATGATCGATCCGCTGAACGCCTGCCCTGGATGAACGGACTTTGGATTCGAAGGGGATTGGTGATTTTTTGAGGGAACTTCACGTGATTTGAAAAGTGCATCGGGGCCGGAGGAATAAAAATAGAAATTTTTGAGGGATTGAATGAAGAAATTGCGTCATGCTGACGGATTTCTTGGATTTTTGAGTGCAAAAGTTTAGAAATTAAAATGTCGGGATTTTTTGAAACTTGATGGTCAGAGGTTGACGAAATTTGGAACAAATTTAGATTAGAATTTTTTATGACATATCCGAGATTTTTAGCTCGCACTTCATAGAAACTATCGAGATTTTTGGGCCGAAAATTGCGGGAAATTCGACGTTTTTTGGAGTTCCAGTGTAGAAAAAATGGCGTTTTTTATTGTGGAAAAATGCCAAAATTTCAACCCTAAAAAACTCCAAAAAAACTTCGAATTTCCTGCAATTTTCGGGCAAAAAATCTCGATGGTTTCTGCAAAGTGCGAGCTAAAAATCTCAGATATGCCGTAGAAAATTCTGATATAAATTTGCTCGGTTTCATCAAACTGCGTTTTTTTCGAGAGAGAAAAACTTGACTCATGGGGTCAGACTGGATAACAATCCTTTTTTTGACTCATATTTTTTGCCAATTTGCTATTCACTGTTTTTATTTTTCTTCGGTTCCCAAATGACACCACAAATTTCCCAGAATCCCCTTCAAAAACCCTTCAGAATTTGAAGATTTGTAGTCTCGTCTTGAACGTTGAAACCGCATCGTTTCCGCTTCGAATTTTCTCATAATTTTTGCACCCTGCAAACCCATGCTCATTCACGTCGTCTTGAGCAAACAATGAGTGGGGAACGTCTCCGGAAAACCCAATAATTCTGGGCTCTCGGACTTTGCTCTGCCAAGTTCGAAAAAAAAGTTTTATTTGGCAGTTTCGGCCGCTATTATTGGGATTTCCGGCCGCTTTTTTGTGCCTTTCTCAATTATAAAACTGCAATAAAAGTCTAGCGAACAAAGAATGGACTGGGTTTCCAATAAAGGCGAAATAAAAATGCAGTTTGGAGGGCTTTTTATTTATCCATGAAAGCAAGTCCAAAGGGCAAAAACTTGGATATTTCGTATTTGAATGGCTTTTCAAAGCTCCCAATGAAATCCAAGCTGCAAATCCAGGGATTTCCGGAGCTTTTGAGCATCCAAAAGTCTCTCTAAACTTTTTATTCACCTACAGTATTCCCAAAAAGCCAATAATTTTTGCGCTTTTTTGAAATAAACTTTAATTCGCCGTCGATAATTGAGCAGAGTCCAAAAAACGGAAAGTGGAAAGAGCAAAGGCGTAGTAGAAAATTGAAAAAATTAGGGTAATTTTGCAGTAAATTTTTTAATAATCCTTTTCGCTGATAAAAATTTTTCGATGTGAAGTCCGGACTGGTCTGAATTCGACGAAAGAGTACAAAAAATTACAAAGATGGGCTAAAAATAGGGACTAAAAATAGAAATTGATGATTTTTTCAACCAAAAATAATCATTTCCCAACAGGAAATCGTTTTTTCGTGCTGAAAATCATCAGTTTTCTATTTTTAGTCCCTATTTTTAGCCCATCTTTGTAATTTTTTTGTAATCTTTCCACGAATTCAGATCAGTCCGGACTTTAAATCGAAAAATTTTTATCAGCGAAAGGGATTATTAAAATAATTCTCTCAGTTTTTTCTGTTTTCTGCTTTGGAAAAATAGAGATTTTTTTCGATCAGATCGAGAGAGCAAAAAATGTCTGCTGACGTGGATTCGCGACTTTTGACCTAAAAATATGGGAAAAAAACTTTTCTCGGCCGGAAATTGTGAGTTCCGATTGATGGATATTGGATATCACTTTTCGAAGAGACATAAGACGTTTTGAAAGGGGTTTTAGCCAAAAATAGGGGTGAAGTTGAAGAAATAAAAAGAAGATTAGAAGAAATTTTTTGTAAATGCACGTACGAAAATATTAGAGAACATTTCTGCATGGTCCAATGCTTTTTTTTATTTTTTGCACGGTGCAGAATTATGTAATTTTTTTGCACAGTGCAAAAACAAAAAAGAAATCTGCACGGTGCAAAAAATTGAAAGATTCGAGTTTCTGCACGGTGCAATGTTTTTTAATTTTTGCACAGTGCAAAATTATGTCAGACTTTTGCACAGTGCGAAATTCAGAAATAAAAAAAATTTGCACGGTGCTAAGACTTTTTAGTTCCGCACAGTGCAATGAACTTAAAATTTTCCCAACGCACCGTGCGAAAGTCAAAAATAAAGATCTGGAGATCTGCACAGTGCAAAAACACGTTTTTTGCTCCGCACAGTGCAATGAACTTGATGGTTTTCCCAACGCACCGTGCGAAAGTCAAAAATAAAAAGAAAACTTGCACTGTGCAAAATTCTAAAAAATTCTTCCGCATTGTCCGATCTTTGGCCTATTTGTGGCTTCATAAATACTGCTCAGACTCCAAAACTACATTTTCTATTGTTTACCCATATCCATTTACCTTGTTCTAGGCACCTGACTTTCAAAATCTTCCAATTTTAGACCTCTTTGTTAGGGTAATAATCGTATTCATTTTGTACTTTAACATTACTTCTCTTGTTTGTCGGGTTTTCAAGTCTTTTGTGAGTTAAGTACGGATAATATTATATAAAAATATATTGAATACAAATTAATTTTGGTTTCAAAAAAAAATTTATTACTAAAAAATTCTCGTAATGTCATTTTTCGTCGCTAAAACCCTCATTACCGAGAATGACAGCAGTTTCTACGTCGGTTTTACTATGGTATTTCCAATTTTTCAGCTGTTTATGCCAGCTAATTGGGTTGATATTTTAATAATTCAGGTAGTCAATCAGGTTTTTGCAGTAAAATTTCCATTTTTTATTTCGAATTTGAACAAATTTTCTGCTCAACGAACCAAAAAATAAACCGACCGTAAGAGAACTTTGTTTTCTAAAATTAGAAAATCTGCCCGTTTTCGAAATCAACGCCACCCCTAATAGTATTGTAAACATAAACAGAAACCCAAAAATAGCCAGATTACGAAGTAATCAACCAAATTGAATGGATTCGTACTTTGGGAGATAATGAGGTTGAGAAATTGCACGGGGATTTTGTAACGTGCCAGGCTGCATGGTGCACGAAAAATAAAGGTTTTCTTGCACGGTGAAGTTTCCAAAAATTGCTTGGAAACTGCACCGTGCAAAAAAGCTTTTATTTTTCATGCACTGTGCGGCGCCGAAGAGAAGATTTTCGGAAATTGCACAGTGCAAAGATAATTTTGGGCGCCGCACCGTGCAAAAAATACTTTTATTTTCCTTGCACTGTGCAATTTCCAAAAATTCTTTGGAAACTGCACAGTGCATGAAAAAAAAAAAGTTTTTTTTGCACCGTGCGAATTTTGCAAACAGCTGCACGCGCAGTGCACTGAGGAGAACTTTTTTTTCACCGCACAGTGCAAAAAGTGCACTGTGCAAAAATGTTTTGTTTCCCGTTCTTGCGATGCATGGTAATGTCGCGATAAAATCGCACCGTGCAGCAAAACAAATGCCGTTTGAAAACTTTTTCTGCGCTGTGCAGTTTTCGAAGACTTCGAACTGCACGGTGCAAGCAACCTGTTTTGTTTTTTCGCACCGTGCAAACCAATTTTTTGAAATTTTCTGCACTGTGCAGTCATTTTTAAGGCGCCGCACAGTGCAGTTTGAAATTTTTTTTTATTTGAGCTTTAAAATAAGGCACAGTAATCTTCGTGGTATTGAAAGAGCGATAAATTTTGTTTTTGACGCTAGTATAACCAATATAATGTATTTATTATGTATATTAACTATGGTAATTCTTCATGGGTTGTTTTTTATTTTGATTATTATTTTTCGGATTCATGGATGAGAATAGGCGGAATTACGTTTGAATTATCAATCAGGCTTACCATTTGTTTTCCCTTTTACGAGTTGTATAATAGAATAAATGGCCGCAAGTGACAAATTTCCCAAATTTCCATTCATTTGGCAAACTTTGTTTGGAATGACGAATCGATGTTGTTTTTGATGACTAAGCGCTCTGACTGTAGTTTTCTCACGAATTTGCCTCTAAAAGGACATTTTTTTTTGTTGTTTTTGGTATTTTTATCTGATTTTGACCTATCTTTTGAATATCTCAGCGAATTTTGAATGGATAAAATTGATTTTTTATCAGATTTTTTTACTCTGCAGGTAGAATAGACTGTCAAATTTTTGGGTTTAAAAATAATCAAAAAATTTTTTAATTTTCGACCGAAAATGTTTGAAAGTTTTGCAAATTGAGAGGTAAAAATTTAGGATAGCCCCTAGAAAAGCTTCAGCTAATTTTATACCTAATTTCATTAAAATCTAAAACAAAAATTTGTCGATCCCTCAAAAAATCTCGTCAAAATCAAACTTTTTCTCACTTTTCCCCTACTTTTTACTATTTTACACTCTCTAATTTGACCTCTCTGACCCAGAAACAGGTTCAGTAAGGTTCGACTTCCTTTTTTTCGACCTTAATTCAACGCAAATTTCGAACAAATTTGGTTTAAAAATTTTGAAAAAATTTTTGCATTTTTTCCGCAATTTTTGAAAATTGAATTCGACATTTTTCGCTCGGATGACTCCACGAGAACTGGCTTCCCGGAACAGGAAACCCCATGTCTGGGCCCGCTCTTTTTTATTCGAATTTTTTCGGAATTTCAAGTGCCCGGAAGGAGAAAAAAATTGAAATTTAATTGAATTTTGGTGACAAATTGCATGTTGATTCTGATATTCTTCTCGGAATGGAGGATTTTTGACATCATTGGGGGGTTTTCGAAAAATTTGGGTAAACAAAATTTCAAATTTTGAAACAAAATTTTTTGATGGCTCTAAAGTAATATAATTGATCAAAAACACGTTTTTAGACAAAAAAAGATTTTTCTTCTTAGTGTTCAAATGCTATAGCGATTCTACATAAGCCTAAAGATGATCAAAAAATTTCAAAAATGTAGTTTCCGCCATTTTTGGCATTCTGTTGCAAGGATAAAAAATGCCTCAGAACTGGTAAAAATAATAGATAGGGTAATAAAAAGAGCTTTAAAATGTTTTATGAGCCTTTCATTTGACATTTTCGACCACTTTTTCTGTGCTATCCATGATGATTTTGATGTCTTTTCATTATACTGTACGTTTTTGAAAGAATTATGGCTTTTTTTGCATTCAGTTAGTTGCGAATTATCGCTGACTGTTTTTTAGGGCACCTTATGCCATTTCCGATATAATTTTTTTATTTTTTGCGAAACATTTTGAAATTATTCTCCAAAATCCTTCAAAAAATCCCAAAATAGAAACATCACTTTCAAAAATCCGGAATTAGAACTTTCTCAGCATCACCGACATTTCAAAAATATACTTTTTTATCCCCAAGATGACCTCAGAATATCGTTCTAAATCCCAGAGATTTCTTCGATGAGATCCATTTCCCCTCAGGGCATTCTCTCGAAGTATGCCTCGGATTAGACATGATAATTCCGGCTTAAATTCCCATCTTTGGCTTATTGTCTGTGGCTGAAATCCTCCTTTTTTCCATTCTCAACAAATGCCCTGAGGGTCTATTTTTGATCCCGATGTTTTCCGGTGCAAATAGTATCGTAAAATGTCATATTACTATATATTACTATGGCATTTTACGATGTCATCTTGCTGCTCGGATATAAATTTGTAAACGGTGTTATTTTTTCGTCTTGCCTAAGGGGTTTATCTTGTTTTTACGGAATTATGACAAAGGAAGCGACGTTTTCCGAGGATTTACAGGGGAAATCTCGGTTTTTCTTTGGATTTTTGGATTTTCAATGACTCTTGTTCATGGAACAGGGTTTGCTCACGTTTTTGGAAGCTAAATCCTCAAACAGAAACGTTGGGAAAACCGCAGAGGTGAAAAATTGACTGCACTGTGCGAAACTGCCGAAAAGAAATTTTTTCACAGTGCGAAGGTTGAAAAAAGTTTTTTTGCACCGTGCAACATCAAAAGTTTGTCGCAGCACAGTGCGAAACCATTGCGCAACATTTCGCACCGTGCAAAATTAAAAATGTGTTCGCACAGTGCGAAAATGCCGAAAGAAAGTTTTTGCACCGTGCAAAAATAGAAAACCTTCAAACGCGACATTTTGCACAGTGCAAAATTAAAAAAATGTCTTTGCACAGTGCAAAAAATCGAAAAATTGCACGGTGCATATGCAAAATCAAAACGGAAAGTTTTTGCACCGTGCATAAATATCAGTCTGTCGGGAAAATAACGGCGGATCGTCGCGCCCCGGAATCGCCCATCATCGCTTTGCGACTGCAAGCCGCGGCTTGGGATTTGATGCGCGATAGCGGCGAGGCGAGACATTTTGCTGCGACGATCCGCCGTTATTTTTCCGACAGACTGATAGAAAACCTTCAAACGCGACATTTCGCACCGTGCAAAATTAAAAATGTGTTTGCACAGTGCGAAAATGCCGAAAGAAAGTTTTTGCACCGTGCAAAACTAGAAAATGATCAAACGCGACTTTTCGCACCGTGCAAAATTAAAAAAATATCTTTGCACAGTGCAAAAAGTCGAAAAATTGCCAGTGCGGAAAAATCGAAAAATTGCACAGTGCATATGCAAAATCGAAAAGAAAAACTTCCTGCACCGTGCGGAATTTTTTTCAAATCGCACGGTGCAATGTTCCATCCCACGTTTTGCACGGTGCATCAATTTTTATCTGCTGATCGCTAATTTTCGCGACGTATTTTACCCGGAACTGATCTAAACTCTGACTCAGCCCTCGATTTTTGTCGTTTTCCTCCCCCGCAATGGGTGGTTGATGACGCCTGAGGGCTTATCTTTTTTCACGGTCTGTCGCCGTTGTTTTGCCACACCCGAAACCCAATTTAATCGTATTTCGCGCTCAAAATACGATTAAATTGGGTTTCCAAAGCCGGAATTCGAGAAGTTTTCGGGTAATTATCCATGGAGGAAGTGCCAACGCATCCAATTTTGGCTCAACTTTACTATTCAAGTCAACATTTCGAAAAAAAAATGGATTTTTTTGCCCTTTTGATGACAAAAATAGGTCGACAGTAATTTTTAGTATGTTTATTGGGGCATAACTTTGGTGTTGACCTTATTTTTTGATGGATAATGAGCTAAAATGCCATTAGAAGTTATTTTTTCCAGGAAAATGTGACGTTTTTAGACATTCCTGGAAGCTTGGAAACTGCACGGTGCGATGAAAATATTTTTTCGCACGGTGCAAAGTTCTTTGAAATTGCACTGTGCAAAGAATTGCTTTTTGGGAGATCTGCACTGTGCAAAACTCATTTATTTGTTTTTTCCAATGCACAGTGCAAAATTAGCGACGGAAAATCGCACTGTGCAAAAACCAACGCGCGAAGTGCTGTCCTCAAATCAAAAGTTGGTCTGCACTGTGCAATCAGGAATTTGTCGCTAATTTTTCCAATTGCACAGTGCAAATTCAGCGACGGAAAATCGCACCGTGCAAAATACAAACTGCACGGTGCGGAATTTCCGTTCACTGCACAGTGCAATCTACAAGTCAAAGGTTCGCTTGCACTGTGCAATCAGAAAATTGTCGCTGACTTTTCCAATTGCACAGTGCGAATTCAGCGACAAAAAATTGCACTGTGCAAAATACAAAACGCACGGTGCGGAATTTTTGCCCCCCGCACAGTGCAAAACCACAACTCGTTTACTGCACAGTGCAATTCACAAAGCGAAAGTTCGCTTGCACTGTGCGGTTTCAAAACGATCAAAACCAATAAAAACATGTCCAGAACGTGAGGAACGACATTCCCACCCACTTGTTTACAAGTCTTACGTTCATTTGGGTTCGAATTTTCGGATGCTAAACTTAGATCTGAAACGAAGGAGCGGCTTTTGAAATTTTACACTCAAATTTTGAAATTTCGCCATACCTAAACTACAAAAATAAAAAAAAATTTCGTTGAAAATGGACCACAAAGTCTAAAGCGCCCCTAATTTAGCTCGTATTCAAAAATATTTTGTCGGAAATCGAGTCTCTTCTCGAAATTGTCTCGGATTTTCGAAAAACTTTATTTTTAAAGCTCCAAATTCCTGTAATTTGAGTATTCAGCCGATTTTTTTTTCAGCCCTCCGACTAATTGAGGTTGAAAATTTCGGTCGCAGGGTCGAGTTACGTCAGTCCAATCGGCCGTGAAATTGCGCCGTTATCGGGACGGAAACGGTTTCCAAAAAACTTCCGGACCGATGAATCGGTGGGGGGAAAGGTAAACAAACGTAATTAGTCAGACACGGTGGTCACAGCACAGAGTACTGCAACTTCCGAAACTTTTGGTTTTTGAGGTTTGTTGGTTTTGTTTTGCACTGTGCGGAAAAATTGGGAAATTGCACGGTGCGGCGAGAATTTGGAGAACAATTTGCACTGTGCGAAATTCTTTGAAAGTTGCACAGTGCGGAAAAATTGGGAAATTGCACGGTGCGGCGAAAATTTGGAGAATAATTTGCACTGTGCGGGAGATGGAGGGAGATTGCACGGTGCAAAAAAACTTTTTAATTTTCGCATTGTGCAAATGTTTTTTTAATTTTTGACTGTGCGAATTTTTTTAAAGCTGCACAGTGCGGCAAATATTGGGAAATTGCACGGTGCGGCGAGAATTTGGAGAATAATCTGCACTGTGCGGAAGATGGAGGGAGATTGCACGGTGCAAAAAACTTTTAATTTTTGCACCGTGCAAATTTTTTTTTAATTTTTGACTGTGCGAAATTCTTTGAAGGTGCGGAAAAATTGGGAAATTGCACGGTGCGGCGAGAATTTGCAGATTAATTTGCACTGTGCGGAAGATGAGAGATTGCACAGTGCAAAAAAACTTTTTAATTTTCGCACCGTGCAATAAAAAATTTTTAAATTTTTGCACATGCGAAATTTTTTGAAAGCTGCACGGTGCGGCAAAAATTGAAAAATTTTTGCACCGTGCAAAATTTAAAAAAATCTCCGCACTGTGCGAAAATATTTTCGGTTTAAAAAATGACGTTTCCTCTGGAATTTTAATAACGCGAAAAATATTTTTGAGATCAGCCTGACCTTCTCGGATAAACAAGATCGTTTCCCCCGGCCGTTTATCTCACATAAATCCCCGGGAAAACAAGCCTCTCCACTGCCCTTTAATGAAATAATTATGCGGGAAAAACAGCGGTATTTACTGGGGCTTTGGCTTAATTAAACAGCCTACACACTTTTTTTTACTTATTTCGGTTCCGAAATAAGTTTAGCCTCCGAAAAAAGAAAACCTAAAATAAGCTAACGCTTGTAAACAAGTCCGTGGGAGTGCGATTGCCAAGTTCTAACCATATTTTGTCGCGATTGTATTACCGCACCGTGCGAGAGAAACTTTGGATTTGGTCTTTGCACTGTGCGGTCGGTGGAATTTTTCGCACCGTGCGTTTTTATTTTTGCACGGTGCAATTTGAGATTTTCCGCACCGTGCATTTTGATTTTTGCACTGTGCGATTTAAAATTTTCTGCGACTCAAATGGATTTTTCGCACAGTGCGTTTCTTGCACGGTGCAATTTGAGATTTTTCGCACCGTGCATTTTGATTTTTGCACAGTGCAATTTAAAATTTTCTGCGACAAAAATTTTTTTTTCGCACAGTGCGTTTCTTGCACCGTGCAATTTGAAATTTTCCGCACTGTGCATTTTGATTTTTGCACAGTGCAATTTAAAATTTTCTGCGACAAAAATTTTTTTTGTCGCACAGTGCAACGTTTGCGACGAAATTTGGTTGTCGCACAGTGCAGTTTTGTTTTTGCACGACAATTTTTTTCGCACAGTGCAGTCTCAAAGTTTGGCGACATCGCAAAAAAAACTTTTGCTCATCGCGTTTCCTGCACTGTGCGGGCAACTTTTTTTTCGCACCGTGCAAAATTTGAGTCCAAAAAATTCACTGCACAGTGCAAAATTAGCAAATCGCTTTTGCACGGTGCAGGCTTCTTGCAAAGTGCGGGCTTTTGTTCCCCGCACCGTGCAAATATTAATTATCCTCCTTACGCACCGTGCAAAGACCAAACTTTGTAAGAAATGCCAAAATATTCCCAAAGGAGTAGCATTTACCTCATCTCATCACTTCAAATGATGTTTTTTCTCATTACTCCAACAAAACTGAGGCCCGAACTCTGGTTCTACTTCGTTGAACACACGTATTACTGCCATTAACCGCAGTTTCGGCGTCAAAGACCGAAAACTTTGGAGTTTCTCGGCAAATGTCATCAATTTCATGTGATGAATGGTAAAGTCGGGCCTAAATTAGATGCCATGGCACTTCCTTGATGAATGTTTTTCGAAGTTTTGGAGTCCAAGCAGTCCAATTTTGAATTTTAAGGGCAAAATTGGCACTGTCCAGTTTTTTTTGATTTTGAAGGTTTTTTGACCAAAAATGGTCATTATTTTTAGATTTTTCAATTTTTTATGACATTTTTTACTATGAAAACCGTTTAAAAATGATTCTCCCCACTTTGCAATCAATTTCTCCCGCACTGTGCAAAAATCCCGATTTCTTCGTAATCCGCACCGTGCACTCTCCGAAACCCCCATTTTCCCCTCATTGCACGGTGCAAGCGGGCTCGCGGATTTGAAATTCCTCGGATTCCCCCTAATCGTCGCATTTACAATGTTTTCCAGCCAAAAATTAGTCTCCGGCCATAATCCGCCGCGATTCCCCGACCATTAGGCCGATTGCACGGTGCGGCGGAGGAAAACAAAAAAAGTGGGCGGAGCCCGGTGTTTCCCGAAAGGGCGTCGCACTCGGAATATAAAACTGACACTCACGTTCCGCGAGGAGGCTGAGAACGAGGCCGAAGGCGGTTTTTCGCGGCGTTTCAGCGCCGCCGATATTACACTTGATATCAATGGGGTGCGATGGGAAAATGGAGGTGTAGTGTTGTTATGTGTGGGATTATGGGGTGGGAAATGGGTTCGGATTTGAGAATATTCGTCGGTTTTGGTCTGTGAACCCGGATTGTGGGCTGGAAGGAAGTTTTATAATACAAAATTTGATTTTTAGTCATTTTTTATGGATTTTGATCAATTTTTATAGTTTTCATCAATTTTTTAGGGTATTTGTGGCGTTTTCCAGGTAAAATACGGGCTTTCTAGCTTCTAGTTTTTATTTTACAACTTGAATGATTGAAAATTCCATCATTTTCGACCAAAAAACTTCGATTTTTTTACATTTTTGTCAAATTTCCACTTAATTCTTTTCACATACGCAAATCATTGCATGTCACAACCTCTGACATTAAACACAGCCCAAATACCCGCTTAATTACTCTCGGGAAATGCGTAATCTTCGAATTAAACCCCTTTTTCTACCGACTAATTCGCAAAAAATCAAACTTTTTGCACTCGGAACTTCCAAAATCCCCCTCAGGGCCTAATTAATCGAGAATTGGTGGGTGGAGCCGATGGGTGCGACAGTGCTCGGCATATGCTAGTGTTGACGTCTCATTTGTTTCGCACCTTTTCCCGGGAACCCTTCATTTTCACATGGCGCCCGGAGGCGGAAGGGCGGAGATTTTGGTGGGAACCCGAGTGGAATTGGTGTATATATGTGTGACAGGCAATGTATCGGGCAGTAATTGGGTTTACAGTGGGTTATAAACGCAGAAGCGACAAAAAACGGGAATTTTTAGGGTTTTTGCGAGATAACTGGAAACTACAGTAAGATTAGGTGGTCTAGAGGTGTGGTAAAGTAAGGTAAAGGCTCTATCTACAATCTGCTTTCATCTATGTTGGTTATTACCACTTTATAGGGTCTAATTTTTCATAAAATCCCAATTTTCTCTCAAAAATCGACCAAAATCCAATTTTTTCGTAAAATCTTGAAAAATTACAGTAACCCGGGTAAACCAAAAGTCACCTAACCACTTTACATTCTATCTACTACAATTTCAAATGATTACTACTACTTTGTAACCCCTAATTTACAAAAAAATCCAAGTTTTTCCCCAAAAACCCCGAAAAAGTCCCGTTTTTTCGAAAATTTCTCTAATTACAGTACCCCAATCGCCCTATGAACCCTGATAACACCCCTCGAAGACCTCAACTCCAACCCCATGGTCTTTGCAACACCAAAACTTTCGCGTCCTTTCCACGATTTATCTAGTTTTTCGTCGCTCTTTATTACTGTTTTATTTGCATGTTTACTCTTTGAAAGCAAGTCGTCGTGTTTACTATCTTTCGACGCTGTGTTTACCATTCAGTGGCTTGTACGTCGCCGTAGACACGGTGGAAATTTACTCTGTCTTTTGGGCGGAAATTACAAAAAATTTTTTTTGATGAGCTTGGAAAAAATTGAGATTTTTTGGAAAAATTCGAAGCGGAAAGTCGAATTTTGGGATGTTATATTACAGTAGGAATAGTAGATTGCTCTAATCAACTAAAAATTTTTATGGAAAACGATTTTTTCAGCGAAAAATGAGGTTTTTTGTGAAAAATCATCAAAATTTCTAAAAATTCTTGATTTTTCTCTTAAAAAATTGCAATTTCAGATAAAATCATGGTATGCAAATTAAAGATTATGAATTTTTACACCTTATACATCCCATTTTCCCGAGGTTTTCCGACCCGAAACACCGAAAATCTTGTGATTTTCCGCCTTTCCCCCCAAACTTTTTTTTTACAATTTTCCCTTTGCAGAATCGATTTTTTCTCGCGGCGATATTAATACTCGCCTGTTATCAATGACTCTCTCCACCATTTTCAGGCGTCTATTTTTGGGAACAAGGGGCGGTGTTTGCGTTTTCCAGCGATTAAAAACCCCCTCCGGCGACGTTCTTAAACTTCATTTTGTGCACGAATTACTATTCGGTTGGAGCGGATTTGCCGGCCCAGAGTGCATTCGGCTCATCCAACTGCATTTGCAAGCCTTCATCTGCAAGAATTTGCGGCTTGCACTCGGATTTTCACATTAATTTATATTACACTTGATATCGGCCAGACTTTTTGGCGATTCCGAAGCCAAATAGTCTCGAAACTACGGCTGCATAGTCTCAAATTACTCGTTATTTACTGGCTATTCTCTGTGCTATGACCAGCGGAAGAATGGACCGCAGACAGGCGCGTCGCGAGCTGTTTGATGTGTTCGGAATCGACTCCCGAGTCAACATTGGCCTCGAACAGATCACCCTGAAGCTGGAAGAGAAGCTCAACGCCCTCGACCAACTCCACAACGACAGTCATGTGTTGTTGGACAGTCAGGAATGCGGTCAAGCTCAATGCCGCATATGCGAAGTGAGTTTTTATATTGCACTTGAGATCAGATGAAAAAGTTTGAATTTTAATCAAAATTTAAAAGTTATTCCAGGAAAAATGGTCTCACTAGAAAGAATATAGTCTATTCTTTCAATTCAAACCGTTTTTCGCAATTTTCCGATCAAAATTTATATTACACTAGAGGTCAGATGGCTAAAAATAGCCACTTTTTTCTCGGAAATTTTTAAATTCAAGTTTAAATTGATGATTTAGTCTGGATTATCGATGTTTTTAATATTTTTTTTTTCGTTTCCAGGCTCAATCCCTTCTGATCTCGGAGATCCGAACCCTTCTCCACGAACTCCTGCGATCTCAGGTCTCGGCCAGCGAACTCTCCTCCCTGTCGCCGCGACGTCTCAACTTCTGCCGCGCCCTCCTCACGCAGCCATCGCCGAAGACCGCGAGGAAGCCGCGGAAATTGTCCAAACCCGAAATCCAAACGCACGAATTGATCTGGATCATGTAAATTGGTGTAAATTTATGGTTTTATATCACAAATCGACGAATACGAGTAGAATTTTGTATATATTTATGAATGATGGTTGAAATAAATGTACAAACTTGGTTATGTAACGGTTGGAAGTTGGATTTTTTGGGATTTTGGTAGGGTCGTCTAGAAAATACGTCATCCTGATGAGAAATAGTTGAAATGAGAATCTGAAAAGGTGATATCTTGGACTTACGGAGTGCTAGTTATTGTAAAAAGTTTGCATTTTTATTTCAAGCTTATACTTTAGTTTGAACATGTCATGATGACGGATTTTTTGGAAATTAGGGAGAAATGACTATAAAAAGAGAAAAAAGTTATCGAAAATATGAAAAGGAAGTTGTCATCAAATACTAATAGGTCTGTTAAAACAAATTTATTATAATTCCGTCATCTAAGCGTGTTGTGATGACGGATTTTCTGGAAATTTGGTAGTAATGACTAGAAACGTAAAGAATAAATCTAAAATTGGAGAAGCACGTTGTTATCAGATACCAATAGGTCCATTAAAAAAATTTTTGTCATAATTCCGTCATCTAAGCCTGTCATGATGACGGATTTTCTGGAAATTTCGTAGTAATGACTATATACGGGAGGAAAAAGGATCGAAAATTTGAGAAAAGCAAAGTTATCAGGTGCCAATAGGTCCATTAAAAATTTAGATCATAATTCCGTCATCTAAGCCTGTCATGATGACGGATTTTCTGGAAATTTCGTAGTAATGACTATTGAAAAAGATCAAAAATTAGAAACCCACGTTGTTATTAGATGCCAATAAGGTCCATTAAGAAATTTTTATCATAATTCCGTCATCTTAGCATGTCACGATGACGGATTTTTTGGAAACTTTTCAAAAACCCTTTGATGACGAAATTTCTTCTTGCTGGAAAAACAAGATAAAATAGAAGTCCTTGAACCCTCAGAGCTCAAAATTTTTATTTCCCGACCCCTTTTTCCTGTGTTTTGGACATTTACAACATGACTTTACTACCCTCGCCAATGTCAATCCCAACTCTTGCAGCCGCCATAAAAAGGTCAACGAAAGTTCGTGTTATTGTTCCGCGAGCCCGTTTTACAACTTCCGCACGCCGAAAATAGCAAGTTGCGTTCGGTTTATGAGTAATAAAGAGTGGCTACCATTTCCGGCAAGCACTTTTTTTCGTCGCCAAACCGTTCGGAAGTGATCGATGAGTGCGTGATTCTCGGTCATACGACGATAGCACGCGTAGAGCGCGGTCTCGTGCGCCGCCAAACCCGTCCAAAAATAGACGCGGATAACGAAATCACAGAGGGGAAAAAAGAATAAAAATTTTTACGAAATTTTTTGTTTTCACAGGTTTCCAAGGGGAATGAGGCTTGAAATATGGTACGAAATATAATAATAACACATTATACTTCCTTCTGGAATTTTTTAGTGGCTATTTTTGGCCCAAAAATTCGAAAAATATAATATTTCTCAGTTTGTCGGGAAAATAATGAGCACTCTGTCGCAGCGAAAATCGCATCGCCACTGAGAAAATGAATTTTGTCGCGACAAAATCAAGTTGATTTTCACTTCAGCGGCGCGATTGGCGCAGCCACAGAGTGCTCGTTATTTTCCCGACAGACTGGTAATGTTCAAAAAGTTCAACTCACAGGGAAGTGCTCAAATTGCGACGTTCAGCTCTTAATTTAATTTACAAGGGAAGTACCCCAAGTGCGACGCTCAGATTTTGATGAAACTTGGCACAAATTTAGAATATTTTTTTCTAAGATATATGCGAGAATCCTAGCTCGCGCTTTGCGGAAAGAACCGAGATTTTTAGATCGAAAGTCGGCCAAAATTTAGGACTTTTTGCCGAATTTCGGCGCGAAAAGTTTCATGCCTATTTCTACCGTAAAGGATAATGTTTCTACAAAAAATCAAATTTTTCCGCTCGAAACTGCCAAAGTTATGGCCAAAAAGCGTTTTTCTCTCTGCCCGTCTCCATGTTTAGTGTGCTCTCTCGGCGGCAAAAATCGTTCGATATCTCGGCGGCGCCCGCAAAGCGCGAGCTAAAACTTTCAGGAATTGATATCTAGTCCATACCCGACGTCTGTGCAGAATTTAAAGAAAATCTGAGCTTTCGGAGGCACTTCCTTGTGATCATAGATTTTTTAGGATCGGAAAAATTTGATGTTTCGTTATTCTTCTCCCGTTACGCAAAATGAAAAATTGAAAGCTTGGAAAATGCAATCGAAAAAATCTGGATGACGTCCGAAAACAAGCGTTTCATTGAACAAGAATTCACTAATTGCTTGTTCCGAAAAACAAAGTTCATATTTCGTTGCAAATTAGCACAATGAACACTGATAACACTCGCCATTAATGATATTGTTTTCTTTTTCTCTTTGATCTTTCGAACTGTTGGATGTTAAACTTTTGCCGTAGTTCGGTGACCAAACCGCCATTAAAATACTCATCAATAAAAATGTTATCGAAACCCCTTTATCGAAAGGGTTTACACTTTTTTTGGGCGAATCATTCAGGTCAACTTCTACAACAGATAACAGAGTTTTAGTTTTTGGAATTTTATTATAGTCAAAAAACATGAATAAGATGTTCCGAGGACATTCAAACATTGTTTTTTGAGTTTTTTACATTAGCACTAAATGTTGGTATAGGTCATTAAAACACGTTTCCAAATCTTCTGTTGCAGTTAAAACAAAGTAAGTCTCACAAAACCAACTATGTAAAGCTCTTGAAGGACTAGGGCTCGAGACTAACGCAGCCTGCGGCTGCTACCGTCTGTCGGGCAGCCCTGCGCATAAAGGCAACTTTGCGCCCGGTTTCCCTGCTTTGCGCGCGATTTGGGCAACATTCCAGGTCCAAATGTGATGTAAAGCTCGTTAAAACACGTTTCCAAATCTTCTGTTGCAGTTAAAACAAAGTAAGCCTCACAAAACCAACTATGTAAAGCTCTTGGAGGATGGTGATTTTAAAATAATGGCGGCAGTTGTAACCAGAGATTTCCCGGCTCCGGAGCCGGCTCTTGGCTCCGGCTCTGAGCGGCTCCGGCTCCACGAGCCCAAAGGCTTCTCAGAGTTCCGGAGCTGCAAATTTGGCCTCGGCTCCGGCTCTGGGAGCTAAGAGCCGGAGCCGGAATTTTGACCGCGGCAATCTCAGGTTGTAACATATGCAACATACTGTTTCGGATCCTCGGTTGGCTCCCTTTCAAAAAATGGAAGTATCAGCAGGGGAGGCGCTCAGATTTTCTTTAAATTTTGCACACACGCCTTGTATAGGCCACATACCAATTTCCAAAAATTTTAGCTTACGATTTGCAGGCACAGTCGAGATATTCAACGATCTTTTTGGCCAAGAGAGTACGCGAAAGCCGGAGAGCGGTCAGAGCGAAGATTTTTTTTATTTTTTTGCCCATGTCTTTTCAGTTTCATGCGGAAAAAGTTGATTTTTTTATGGAAACATCACCCGCTGCAGTAGAAATTACTATGGAACTTTTCGTTCCAAAACTTGCAAAAAAAGTTGTTACATTTTTTCCAACTTTCGAACAAAAAATCTCGGTCGTTTCTGCAAAGCGCAGTCTCACATATAACCTATAAAAGGTTACTCTAAATTACCTTGGAACTGAGCTATGGTCAAGCTAATATCAGTCTGTCGGGAAAATAATGAGGACTCTGTCGCTGCGCAAATCACATCGCTAAATGAAAAGCAATTTGAATTTCCGCGGCAATTCTTTTTTTTCGTCGACGATGCCATTTTCGCTCCTTCAGAGTGCTCACTATTTTCCCGACAGACTGATGGTAAATTGTGTCAAGTTTTTTCTGGACGATCAGTTTGTCGGGAAAATAATGGGCACAATTTTGCTGCTCCAATCACATAGCTGAAATGAAAATAAATGTGATTTTGTCGCGACACAATTCATTTTCTCGTCGGCGATGCGATTTTCGTTGCGACAGAGTGCTCATTATTTTCCCGACAGACTGATATTTTTCGAATTTTTGGGCCAAAAAAGCCACAAAAAACTGATACTTGTTAAACATTTTAAACTTTTTTCCCATTAATTGTAAGTTAAAAAATTCTCGCACACTGAGAGTAATCAATCCGTTGTTACATCACTTAAAACTTGTGAAACCCCCAAACCGGCAACTTAATCAATTCCGACTCCATTCCCAATCAGTTTAAAGTATGAAAAGCCGAATTCCCCGCGCTAATGGGCCCGTGTTTTTCCTTGAAATACGGACTGATATCATCTCCATGTTGCACCGAGTTGCACTCAACTCAACCTCGAGCCCTTGCAGACTCATGATTTTATTAATAACCGGGCTGATAAGGGACGAACGTTTCGAATGAAAACACCGCTTTCCATGTGTTGTTGAGTGTCTAGACCGGCGATATTCGGTGATAAATCGCTGTTCAGGTCAAATGCACGGCGATTTTGGAGGGTTTTAACAAACAGTTTGTGTTTTTGGAGAGTTTAAAATTGGTGGAAATCATCAAAATTATCAAAAACAATATTGTGGAAAGGTGTAAAATATATTTTTTTTTGTAATAAAAGAAGAGTAATGTAAACTTGATTATTATTGTATTCTCAGTCTGTCCGGAAAATAATGAGCACTCTGTCGCAGCGAATATCGCATCAATAAAGACGAAAAATGTATGTAAAGGAATGTGCTGAACACGTATTTTACCCTGCTTCAACACAAGCCTCTGTGTGTTTTGAAACACAGGGGAATAAGAGGCTTTTGTCAGGCTTTATGAAAAAATTACTCAACTTTTTCCATATTTGGTAAGTTTATTATTCCGGCTAAAAAAGAGGAAAATCCATTAATTCACAAAAAATCACTTCGAAAGCTTGAATCTCTGGACCTTTTTGAGGTTTTGCGAGCTTTCTCGAGGCCTTCGTCCAGAATTTTCATTCTGATTAATTGTAAGGCAGTTTTTGAAGGCCCAAGCCCTAGAATAGCCGGACCGGACAGGGCACATCAGATACAACATTCTTTTATTTCAATTGAAAAATTTGAGTAGGAGATTCTATTATTGTAGTATCGGTCCAACAGAAAAACCCCCAAAATATTTGTCAGATTCCACGGAACCTGGAGTTATCCACGATGTGTCAACTCGATGGAATTTATGGAGAGAGAGAGAGATGTCCCCCGTGTCAACTGTTTCCCCAGCCGTTTTTCCCCGCTGTTCGAGAATGTTCGATGGAGAGATCTCGAAGCGGAGAGCCTGAATCACGACACCGTAACCTTCTCTGAGGTTTTATCCCATCTTGATCAGTGTTGTTGTAGAGTGTAGTCATAGCTCTGTGTATCAAAGTGTGAAGTGTAGTCGTGTTGTAGAGTTATGTAGAGTAGAGAGTTTTTTGTTGTATTGACTTGTTTACTGTATTGCTACTATTGTTGATAAATCATTTTATTCGAGTCGATCTTTCTCTATTCTCGTGTCTATTTCCAAGGGGAACGAGTACAATCAATTACCCGACTTCCACATCCGCAACCTTCCACTTGGAAGGCCAAGTATTTCCAGGTAGAAGGTGCTGAAGGTAGTCGATTGAAGAGACAACCGCAAGACCACAAGCCATATCGTTGTTTTCTATTTCTATCCGAAGGTGGAATCGGACATATTTTCTAAATTGGGATCGGTTTTGCCCGACAGTTGTGCCGTCTGCTAAGTGGCCGAATAGAATCCGATAAACTATAATTTTTTCAATTGGCAACTAGAACTTGGACTATTTGGAATGTTAGCATACAAACATCACATTATGACAAACGTATTTTACAATTACATGCACTACAACATTCAATTGCAATCTAATGTAAATACTTTTTTCTCTTTTTCTTTCTGCAAACGTCGACTTTCACACCCGAATGTGTAAACGTTTTTGTTCGCGTTTGCGCCCAAATCCGTTTATTTCAACCCGAGTGAATAACAAAATCTGAAAAAGCGGCGGATTGGAAGAGAGTTTGGGCCCGCTTTCCTCCGTCCATTTCACGGAGTATTCGTCCAGAAAGTTGGGTATTTCCATGGGTTCGCGCTTTTGAGGGAAAACAAGTTTTTGCACCTAGGAATTGGAATTTTTTCTTTAAATCGGCTTTATCGGGCTGTCGGGAAAATAATGAGGACTCTATCGCTGCGTCAATCGTATCGCTGAAGAGAAAAAAAATCTGATTTTGCCGCGACACAACTAATTTTTTTTTGCGGCGAAATCTTTGGATGCGATAGAAGACTCATTATTTTCCCGACAGACTGATAAAGATTATTTTTTGAATTTTTTAGACAAAAATGATCGAAAATGATGTTTTTTGTAAGATTTTTGGTTCAAAATTACAAAAAGAGACTAAAGGACGCATTTTACCTTAAAAAATTTTTGATCTTTTTTCTGCACGGGGCTGCCATAATATTATTTTGCAAGAAATTTTCCAAAAATCCGAGGTTTTCTTGAAAAAAATCATCATTTCCCCCTTTTTTCCAAAGAATTCTTTCTTAATTTTCGCACAGTGCAAAAATAAAATTGAACTTTTCAAAATGCACTGTGCTGTGAGCGACGAATGGGAAAATCGCTGACTGAACGGTGCAATGGGAAATTGAACTGTTTTGGGATTGCACAGTGCAAGAGCTGGGAAAATTCTTTTCGAACAAAATAGTAAGAAAAACGCACTGTGCAGTTAGCGACAAATGAAAAATTGTTGACTGCACTGTGCAAAGGGAAAGTTGAACTGGTTTCGAGAATGCATGCAGATTGGGAAATGAAGTGAGTTTTAAAGTTTTTTTGAGGGATTTTGAAATTTTTTGGGTTAGTGTTAGCTTGATTAAAATTATTTTATAATATTTTTGCAAAAATTTCAAAATTATTTTTTTCACTGAATCCTCAGACATCCCCATTTTGTTTAATACCAAATATAACATACATTTTTAGTAAACTACAGTAAAAAGTAACAAACAACGAAAAACTAATACTTTCTTTCGCTGTTTTCGGTTGTTAAAATTGTCGGCTCTAAAAATGGAATGTTATGTTGCAACATGTTGGACCAAAAAAACTTATACTGCGAAACTTAGATTGAATTTCATCTTTGTTTAGGGCCAAACCTTTTCCCTAACTTTGCGAATTTTCAAAATTTTCATATCTGTGCCCTCCGGGTTTCACTCCTTACAAGGGCTCGGCAAAACCTCGTCCCCTGGTTTTTTCTTGAAACATATACCATTTGAAAGAGCGTAAAAAACTGGTCTAGAAGCAACTTTTATTAGCTGCTATTATCCACTTACGCGCTGGCTAGCGAGAATTTTTTAGTTCTAGGCTAGTCTCACCCTGCTTTTGAGAAAACAAACGCGATCGGTTTCAAAAGCAAACCGAAGCAGTGCTTCGGTGGCCTAGTGGGGAAAGGCGCTGCTCAAGGACCTGCGAAGCGGGTTCGAATGCTCTTTTGAATTTTTTTATTTTTCTGGCTAGTATGGAACAAATAGAGTCAGAAAGTTGTGTTTAATTTTTGACTAGACTTTTGTGTATACTCAGGTCCATTTAAAAAAAACTACAACTATTTTGTTTTTTTTTATTTTGGCCTCTTTGACCTACCTTGTAGTGGGGCATCCTGGGTGGTTGAAACTTTCAAAGGCTTTCATATTTTTACTAGGAATGCCCGCTAACGGAAAGTACGCAAAAATTGAGTTTGAAAACATCTTACATGTTTGGAACATCTTCGTTTGTCTTGAGTTACAGGACCTAAAACATTGCGCAATCACTCATTGAGTATATCAACTTGAATGTCTCAAACTCAGAAAACCTTTTGTATTTTTTGACATGGGTTGAAGCGTTCAACCTCATAAATGACTACTATTTATATGAAAAGTGATTATTCGATCTCGTTCATGTCTCAGAAGCAAAGAGTTCCAAAATCCAATTTGAAAATTTTTAAAAATGCCCGCTAGCCAGCCCGTAAGTGGATAATAGCAGCTAATTCAAGGTGATCCTAGACCAGTTTTTTACGCTCTTTCGAATGGTATATGTTTCAAGATAAAACCAGGGGACGGGGTTTTGCCGAGCCCTTGTTAGGAGCGGATTTGCTTTGGGTTTTTTGATTTCAAACTATTCTACACAAAATTCTAAACCTTATGAACCTAGGTTTGCCACAACTATCTGTACCGTTCACAAGATACGACTGATTTTCGGCATTTTTTGAGGTCTTTTGTTCTTCACGACGAAGATGGCAAGATTTCTGTACTCCTGCCACATATTTTTGTTAAGCAAAATGGGGATGTCTGAGGATTCAGGGAAAAAAATAATTTTAAAATTTGGCCAAAATTAAAGATGTTATAGCCAATTCAAATCGGGCCACCAAAATTGGTACACCCTGTAAATCTCCTCACATCTAAATCGGGTGCCTGTTCAAAAAGACGGATTAAAAACATCTCGCAAAATCTTAATTCGCCTTTGTCCATCAAATATTTTAGAATTTCTTCATAAATTTTCGCACTTTCCTATATTATATTATACCAGCCCGCACAAGTGGTTTTATAAAAATTACGGGCCATAAATAAGTCTAGCCGTTCCGGGTCTTAAAATTCTTTTCGGGCCCAACACAATTCCGATGCAACGATGAATTTCCGCCTTGGCCATTCTTTTGTTCCTTCTCTGGCCATTGTTTTTTGGCCTCAAAAAAGATTTTTTTTGTTTTATCGAAATTTTTGGAAGCCAATACGACAATTACAAGGTTTGAAAGAGAATTTCAAAATTTAATTTAATTTTTTTTTGTTTCAAAAGTTTTAACATTCTTGGGAAATTCATTTAGCCCTCAGGCTATTTGCCTCGTGTTTGCTCGGATTTTTGAAATATGGTTAATAACAGGAAGCGGAAGTGAGATTGCGGAAACAGGCGATAAGACACGGACATTTGAGGGGATAATTCGTGTCAGATCCGGCTAATTCCTTCAGTTTTTAGAATTTTTATTATCCGTCCGAGCCAATATTTTGTTGAATTTTGTTTTTGAAATATGCACTGTTCAACAATTATACGGGTTTACGCAGTTTATTGGAATTTGCACTGAGCAAAAATCAAATTTGCACGGTGCATTGAAAATTTTTTTTGTTTGTCGCAAAAAATCTCAAATTTTTAGAAAATCATAATTTTCGTCGATTTCGATTTTTTGGCCATTTTTTGAGTCATCACTATTTTTTGCACTGTGCAAAACACACCCCAAATTTAATGGACCGCACTGTGCAAGAAACCCAAAAATTTGCACTGTGCAGTCTCAAAAATAAATGCACTGTGCAAAAATTAAATTTTCTCTCCGCACAGTGCAATTTTTTGAAATTTGCACTGTGCAGTGACAAAACTATTATAAATGCACCGTGCAAAAAGTGGACTGGTATTTTTTTTAATTTGTTGTTGCACTGTGCAAAAAAACGTTAAAACTGCACTGTGCAAAACACACCCCAAATTTTTTGGACCGCACTGTGCAAGAAGACCAAAAACTTGCACTGTGCAGTCTCGAAGGAAAATGCACCGGGCAAAAAGTCGATTGGCGAATTTTTTAAATTTTTTGTTGCACAGTGCAGTCGCTAAACCTTGCACCGTGCAAAGATAAATTGAACTTTTCAAAACGCACTGTGCAGTGAGCGACGAAAGGGAAAATTGCTGACTGCACCGTGCAATGGGAAAATTGAACTGTTTTTGGGAATGCACAGTGCAAGGAAACCAAAAATTCGCACGGTGCGGTCAAACATGCAATTGCACTGCGCAAAAATTAAATTTTCTCCCCGCACAGTGCAATCTTTTGAAATTTGCACAGTGCAGTAGCAAAAGTATTTTAAATGCACCGTGCAAAAAGATAATAACTGAAATTTTTGCAAATTTTAGGACGACATTTTGGGTTTTTTAGTTTTTCTTATTTTTTCCCTCCGCACTGTGCAAGAAAACCAAAAATTTGCACTGTGCAAAAAAAAATTTCTTTTCCGCACAGTGCAATTTTTTGAAATTTGCACAGTGCAGTGATAAAACTATTATAAATGCACCGTGCAAAAAGATAATAACTGAAATTTTTGCAAATTTTAGGACCACTTTAGATATTTTTTTATTTTTTCCCTCCGCACTGTGCAAAATAATAAAAATAAAAACTGCGCCGTGCAAAAAAAATTTTTTTTTAATTTACCCTGCAAATTTTGCAAGTCTTTTTTTCCAATTTTCGATACTTTCTAGACGTTTTTTGCAGCCGAAACCCTTCCATTTTACAGTGTAAACCCTTGAAAACGCGTCCAAACGCCGCAGAAAAAAGCCTCTTACATATGTAAAAGCGCTTACCGACTGGCGCGCTCGCCCGCCTAAAGGCATTCAAGCCGCACGTACATGTTATTGTTTTCCCCCTCAGGGCAAATATAAAACTCTCGTCGGCGCTCTTTGGCCACTTTTTTGGCCCGCTTTTCTCAAAAATTTATTAATTTTTCGAAGATTGGCCGAAAGTTTTTGGTTCGGTTTTTTTCCGATTCCACGCAACAATGGGGACTGTTGGCCGGAGGGGAAGTATGTAATTTGGTTGAAAGCCGGCGGGTTCGCCGAGAAATTGGGTATTTGGGCGAGTTTTTGGTGTTATCCATGACCAAAAAAAAGATGTTTTTTGGCTGGAAACGAGAGAATCTTGGGATTAACTTCCTCTTTACTCCTTTTTAGGGAGTTCCACAGCTTTTGGAAGAGTTTTTCGCCGACTGGTTTGAAATTTTTATATTATCCATTACAAAAATTGGCAAAAATTTTATCGATATCGACCTTTTTTTGATGTTTCAAGTAATTTGAAGCAATAAAATAAAGTTTCAAATATATGTACAGTCCTTTTTTAGCAAAAAATTTGAACTTTTTTATATATTTCATTATTTTTTTGCCAAAAAAATGCCTTGCGAGCCATATTTAATATGGAAAAAATAAAAAATTCGGTCCGAGTCGAATTTCGGAAGCATGAGGAGCCAATCTTTTATTTATAAAGACCTTTTCCAATCCTAAAAAACTTGTAAATTTTATATTTTCAAAAAAATTTTTTTATCTGCACAGTGCAATCAAATTTTTTATGACGAAAGTCTGCACTGTGCACTCGATAAAGGTTTATTTTTCACTGCACAGTGCAAAAAAAGAGTGTTTTTGAATTTGTCGCCTGACGAAAAAAAGTTTATGCACTGTGCGGAAGCCACTGAAATATTTTTTTGCACTGTGCGGTGGTTTTCAAAATTGCACAGTGCAATAAAAAATGAATTTATCGCACTGTGCAAAAAATTTTTTTTGATTGCACAGTGCAAAATTTGAGAATTTGTCGATTGCACTGTGCATTCTTTGCACCGTGCGGAAATTTTTTTTGTCGCGCGATGCAAGTTTTAGCGACATCGAAAAATGCACCGTGCAGTCAAACAAATACGTTCGCACTGTGCAAAACTAATTTTCTTTAGTTTGCACAGTGCAATTTTTCGAAAATTAAAATTGCACTGTGCACGAGCCAAAACTTGGCGAATCTTTTTTTGCACCGTGCAAAATTGAAATTTCGAGGTTCCAATCTGCATTTGGCCTCTGAAAATCCAATAGTTCAGCCAACTAAACCCTTGTCATCGTTTCTTGGCCATTCCTTGGCCATTCCTTGACGTCGCACTTTCCGATATCATCTTACGGCTTGCAAGACGTCCAAGTTTCCGTTCCCTCTCCGTGAACCCATCTGGATGCCCTTAGGGGGAACTTTTTTCTCCCCGGCTTCCTGAATTTACATAACGCCGGCGGGGGTTTTTTGATGTCCGTGTGTATGCGGAAGGGCCTGGAAATTGGGACCGAGACGTCAGATGTGCCCGCGGGCGATGCGTTTGAGGGCCATTCAGGATGTTGACAACAGTTTTCATGAAAGAAATTGTAGCCTGGTTGAGAATCGAGCAAAATTGGACTTTTGCTTTTGTTTGAGTTTTACATTTTTACATATAAAAATAGTATTGTAAATTGCTACTTTACACTGTAAAAAGTTGTAAAAATGTTCGAAATTTTCAATTCTCACATTATCAGAGGGCTAAGTCAGCTCTAAAACTCTATTATTTTCAAGTACTTTGAGTAAAAATTTCAAAAATTCAAATTTCCCGCCAGTTTTGGCATTCTGTTTCACCTTCTTAAAATGTTGTAAGAGCATCAAAAATTACGAAAATAACCTTTATATATCCTTTAACAAAAAAAATTTCTAGTTTTGCCCCATTTTTTAGTTATTTTTTATATTATTCATGATAAAATTTCCCAATTTTTGAGTTTTTCTGTCCTGTCTTGTCACAATTGCTCTTCAGAGATCACAAAAATGAAAGCAGCGTCCCGGAAAACATTGCCTAAAAAGGAAATCTTTCAAATTCTGTAGGTGGAACTCTGAATTCAGCGTTTTTGAGCCGGAAAATGTCTGATGTCGTCTGAAAAATGGGCAATTGTGTTATAAAAGTGGTTGAGAATTTCTTTTTTAGATGGTGGTTCATGAAGAGAACTTCAAGAGGGAGTCCAAACGAACGTATTTTACAAAAAAACAATTTCTGCACAGTGCAGACCAATTTGTTGCCATTGCACTGTGCGGCTTCCAAAAAAAGTGTATTTTACCCAAAAAAAAGTGAATTTTGTTAACGTAAACTGACATTCTAATGTAGACTAAAGTACGGCGCGTATTTTAAAATGTTTTTAAAATTTTTTATTTATATCCTAAGGGCATTTTTGACGATTTTTTACCAAAAATTTTGGTTTTTTCCTATTTTTTGTTTTTTTTAGCTTTTAAAAACTAAAAAATAATAAATTTCAGACCTCTATAGGCAATTTGTTTTCCTTTACCGACCTTCCAACATTAATTTACCACCATTTTTTTCAATTTCTCCCTTTTTTCACTTGACCAATTTTTTCATCGTATAACATGTCCATCACCCTCAAACGCCCTCTCAACTTAATTCTGACGTTTGTTTTGTCATCCGTATATCGGAATCTGAATCCTATATGCCGACAACAAAGGAGAACGTAAACAAAAATAGAGGAATGGGAGGGGTAAAAGTTGGCCCAATTTGCCCGCTTTTCTCGCGCCATTAAAAATCTTTGAGGCCGCGGAAATTCGCCTTGAAACCCCGACATTCTTCCGCCTTATGCTTTGGGGTGCGTGGAAGTGCGGCCACGTGCATTTGGCCCACTCAAAAACACCTCTGCTTGGGTGAACTTGAGAATGTTTAAGTGGAATTTTATTGTGTTGAGAGTGAGTTTATAGGGTGTATAGTTTGCAAATATTTTTTTTTATGTTCGATGAATTGTCGTGGACAATTTTTTCGACCATTTTTTCGTGCAATTTTTGAATTTTTTGAACTTTTATAGGCAAAAGTATTAAAAAATCTCAAAATTTTTGATAAATAACATAATATAAGCCCCAGAAAGAGAGTTTAATTTCAAACCATTGACATGGGATCGTATTTTACAACTGATTTTTGCATTTGCCACATTAGTTTTCCGCTTTTCGACACTTGAAACAGAATGCCAAAAATGGCGGGAAATTCGAATTTTTGAAGGTAAAATCGATATATTTATAAAATTTATTGGATTATTATTGATTTCGAAGCACCTTCGTATTTTAAAAATCTTAGATTTCACTTTTTCGACCAATCTTTTCGACCAAGTTTCCGATTTTTCAAACTTGAAAAATTTTGGTTATTTCTGCATAACGCGGTCTGAAATTTTTTTTAGATGCTTGTTTTGACATGTAGGTTTTTATTCTCACACGGGGTTTTGGAAAAAATGATGTCAATTTTTATGTCATGATGACATATTTTTTGGAAAAAGGATTTCTGAACTCGTATTTTACAAACATTGCAGCAAATTTCCACTCAAAACAATCTCCTTTGTCGTTATATTTATCCCAATTTCCATTTGTTTACCGCTTTTATCCCCCTCATTACCACCAAATTTGATGACATTTTATTAAAATCCAATTACCCCCGGCCCAAAAATAATGAATGTTATCTCCTCTTTCGTGGGCCCTCCAAAATGATATTGGAGACTGGTGAATAATTAAAATCTCTTCATCCCCCTGCGCTAAGGCAATATTCTGGCAATATATGAACAGACGAGGTCGGTTCGACCAAAATTCATGTTTTTATAGGACAAAAGGATGTAATTTCATTGTCGGCGTCTGGAATTTCTCGAATATTTTTTGAGGTTTTTCTAGGTGTTTTTACTCAATTTTATTACGTTTAGCTACTTGTTTTTTGATTCTTGAATCTACGATTTTTTGAGTGCACGGTGCGAAAAATTTTGGTTGCACAGTGCAAAAAATTTCGACTGCACAGTGCAAAAAAATGTGGCCGCACGGTGCAAAAATCATCGACTGCACGGTGCGGAAAACTTTGACTGCACGGTGCGAAAAATTTCACCTGCACAGTGCGAAAAATTTTCATTGCACAGTGCGAAAAACGTCGACTGCACAGTGCGAAAAAATTCGATTGCACGGTGCAAAAAAAATTTTATTGTACGGTGCAAAAAATTTTGATCGCACAGTGCGAAAATCTTTGACTGCACAGTGCGAAAAAATTGTACTGCACGGTGCGGAAATTTTTGAATGCACAGTGCAAAAAATTTTGTACTGCACGGTGCGAAAAAAATCGATTGCACGGTGCGGAAATTTTTGAATGCACAGTGCAAAAAAATTTCGACTGCACAGTGCGAAAATTTTTAATTACACGGTGCAAGAGGGTGGATGATTGCACTGTGCAAAGCAAAAATCATTTTGCACTGTAGGAGTTTTGAAGTTTTAAAAATGCACAGTGCGATTGCAAGATTTTGACCACGCACCGTGCAAACGCGATCTTTGTTTTGGTTGCACGGTGCAATGCAATATAAAAGTCATTTTTTTCCGTTGCACTGTGCAGTCCTTCGGAAATTTTTGTTTGCGCACTGCAGATTGCAGAATTATGAAAAGATTAGGTTGTAAATGGGATTTTTAGACTATTTCGGGCTTCAGATCTTTTGATCAGGCCTTTTTTTATGTTGTACTTGACATTTACTACATTTTTTTTAATTTTGTCGAAATTTCAATTCCAATTTTTTCGCTACTCCCTACGATTCTCAAAAATCAAATTTCCAGGTCCAATGGCGTTCCTGGGCCAACTTTCCGCCAAATTCAACGAAGTGAAAACTCAGCTGCCACTGAACTCGGTGTTGGACAATGTGAACAAAGTGCGTCAGAATGTGGTCAACAATCCCGTCTTCAACAAGTGCACACAGCAATTGGACAGTCTGGGGAAGATCCTGCAAGTGAGTAATTTTAAATTTTTTGTTGCTTTTGCCGTAGGCAATGTTTTTTGATGACAACAAAACATATATGTAATTTGCTCTGTGAACCTTGAAGCGAAAACAAGATAGAATGTCAGAATGGGGGGTCGTATTTCGTTTTGGAGCCACTCATCCATATAAAATTGAATTTTTGAGGTGATGAGAGAATTTTAAATTTGAATTCCCGCCAAATTTTCAAATTCTTGGCATTGTGTTTCAAGGCTGAAAATTGCAAAAACACCATTTCTGTGGCATGGCAATGCAGAATACAGCCATATTTTGCATATTTTACATTTTCAGCCAGTTGCAACATAATGCCAAGAATTTGAAAATTTGGCGGGAAATTCGAATTTTCAAAAAAATAATATTCAAATGAAGTGGAAATAGTAATTTGATCAAAATTCGATATTTAGAATACGTATTAGGGAACTCTGTGTTGTCTATGACTGAGATTTTGGACTGACTTTTACATTACTTTAGGTTAATGTGAACCTCAAGCAGTCTCCGATTGACCTGCTTCCGCTGTACACTGCGTTTGATCCAGCCTTGGAGAATGCGACTTTCCGGTGAGTTTGGAGCCTTTTTTCAATGTTTTCTGATACTTATCGACCTAAAATTTTTCTTATTTTATATTATACTAGGCAAGTTTAATGAAAAATTTTTAGTTTTTCTGCATCATTTTTGATTTTATTAGATTAATAATTGTCGTAAAATACGCCGTTTTCGTTTGGAATAGAATTTCTTTGTTTTCCCAAAACTTTATTATATTACTTTACACATATCCTCATCCTGCACTATAACTCAAATATCTCCCAATTTCACATCCAAATCCCCGAGGTTTGGATGAGATTCGCCTCAATTTGACGTGAGAGCATAAATAAAAGTTCGGCGTAATAAATAAACAAAAAACATTCCATAACATTACGTCACAAGGCTTTTGGGATTTACATTGTCAAAAAAGATGATAAATCGGACGTAAAACTGTTCTTACCTCGTGTATTTGCACCCAAATAGAGGAGACTAATGAAAATATGGATGTTTACGGGTAAAAGGATGACTTCTGGGGTTTGGAAATCAAAAATTAGATGGAAAAGAGGTAAAAAATAAAAATAAAGTTTTGAAATTTTGATTTCTGCAAGTTTCCAAAAAATATGTCATCATGACATAGATGATGACATATCTTTTGGAAATATGAAAATTCTCTGTTTGATGGTAGACCACAAAAATTTAATGCAAAAATAAATTTACTGGTTTGAAGAATCGGCGACATTTTATACGAAAAAAAATTTTTTTGAATTTTTGAAAATTTATAAAATACGATCTTCTAACGGGTCAAAATTTTATGTTTGCGTGTAAAAAACCTAAAATTTTGACTGAATTTTCAAAATACCAATTTTTGGAAATTTCCAAAAAATATGTCATCATGACACATTCATGGCGGATTTTTGGAAATGCCAAATTCTGTAGATGCGACGTTTATATTGAGGCGATATGGATGGCACTGCGTATTTTACATGTTTAAAAAATCGAAAAAACTGTTTTGGCGACATTTTATACGAAAAATTTTATTTACATATTTTCTGAATTTCTGCATCTAAAAATACTGTAGCTAGACTATTTCGGTCAAAAAATTGCTCCCAACAATCTCTTTGCTCTTTATTATCCACATGCGTCAAGAAATCACTGACATTCACCGGATATTTACCCAAAATTTCAAAACAATTGTTATTAGAGAAAGGTTATCCCCTTCATCCGCTATTCTGGTCATTTCTATCCATTACAAGTCCCGCAAATTGCGTAGATAGCGGATTATTTTCGAATATTTCTGTATTTTCTTCCAGAAAACCCTGGAAAGAAGGGAAAAATAGGAAATTGGGCTAATCTAGGGGGATTTCACGGAGCCTAGGACTTGTAAATCGCCGCAGACAAAGTTTGTTATTTGTGGAAACAAGATTAATTATTGAAATGGCCATGAGGGGTCGAAAAATGGAGAAAACATTGATTTACGTCATCAAAACGTGAAAAAATGGGTACAAAAGTCGAAAAAAGGTCAGAAATCGTATTTTAGGAGGGCTAAAAATAGAAATTTTGATAGGATAAGAATCAGAAAATCTTTAGAAAATCATGATAACTATGTTTTGGCCATCAAATAAAAAAAAATAAAAAAAACAAATAATTTTTATTCGATTTTTTACAATTTTTTTTGACTTGAAAATGTCTCGAGGAAGTTTTTATGGCATTTTTTTTAATCATAGACACATCAATTTTATCTTGAAAATCCAAAAAATCTCAAAAAAATATTTTTCGAAAAATTAATTTTTTATCGTATAAAATGTCTCCCAAAAAAATTTCAAGCTCCAAGACTGAATTGTGGTAGGATAAGAATCGGAAAATCTTTAAAAAATCATGATGACTATGTTTTGGCCATAAAATAAAAAAAAATTTTAATTTTAAAATTTTTTCCAAAAATGGGTAAAAATGTCGAAAAATAGTTCACTACATCCCGCAAATCTCCAAAAAAAATTATAAAATTTTAAAAAATTTTTTGAATCCCCGAAAATTCCAGTTTGGACTACGACGAGACCGCACAGTGCATCCTGCGGAACATTGGCCAATGCCTCTCCATAAAGTATCCGGACGGGGCCAGTGATGACATGGGACTCTCCTTCCTGCCCGAAGAACAGTTCCATTTGGATACGGTGAATCTGCATTGGGGAACGGAGCCGATGAACGGCTCCGAACACACGGTCGGCGGCGTCGGATATGCGGGCGAATTGCATTTCATTCATCGCAATTTGAAGTACACTAGTCTGGAGGCGGCCAGCAAGCAACCTGACGGAATTGTGGCGTTCGCGGTGTTCTTGAATGTGAGTTTTGGGATTTTAGAGGATAAAAAATCAAAATCCCCTGATTTTTGGGGGATTTTAGGGATTTTTTCGATTTTTTTGCAACTTTTTGAGTATTTTTTGGAAGTTTTTGGACACTAGAGTTAATTCTAGAGACATTAGACAGTGTCTCACTTTTCAAACTTTCAAAAAAAAAAAAAAAAAAGAAAAAAATTTTTTTGGAATTTTCGATTTTTTTTATTTTTATGAATTTTTTGAGGTTTTTTGGAACTTTTTGGACGTTAAAGGTAATTCTAGGTACAATAGAAAGCGTGGCGATATTTTTTAAGGTTTAAAAAAAATTAAAAAAAAATTTAAAAAAAATCGCTTTTTTTTTTGATTTTTTAGTTTTTTTGCAAGTTTTTGGACGTTATAGTTAATTCTAGAGACATTAGACAGTGTCTTAGTACTTTTTAAACTTTCAAAAATCTCCTGAAAAATTAAAAAATTTAAAAAAAAAATTTTTTAGAATTTTTGGGTTTTTTTCGATTTTACAAATTTTTTTGACTTGAAAATGTCTTGAAGAAATTTTTTGGGCATAGTTTTAATTATACACCGTCAATTTCATTTTAAAAATTCAAAAAATCCCAAAGAAAATAATTTTTTGAAAAATTAATGTTTTATCGTATAAAATGTCTCCCAAAAAAAATTCAAACTCCAAAACAAAATTTCATCAAATTAAAAACTTTATTTAATGATAAAAAATGAAATAAAGTTTAAAACTTTTTTTCAGGAGTCCCACGGAGACAACCTCAACTTCATTCCGCTGACCAACGTCCTCTCCAATGTCCAATACAACGGCAACGAGTCGGGTCTGAGTGGGATCAAATTCTCAGCACTCCTGCCGCCGGCCGAGAAGTCGAAGGAGTTCTGGGTGTACGAAGGCTCAGAGACCGTGGAACCGTACAGAGAGACCGTGAAATGGGTCGTGTTCAGATCGGCGATTCCTGTTTCGTCCGAACAGGTGAGGATTGGGATTTTTGGGGGGATTTGAAGGTTTTTGAAGATTTTTTTTTGATTTTTTGTCAATTTTTCCGATTTTTTAAATTTTCAAAATGCCTGAGATCAACTTTCCTAAAAAATTTTGTTATTTTTTTTTTTTGATTTTTTTTTTAAATTTTTTATAATTTTTTAGATTTTTTGCATTTGAAAATGTCTGAAATCAATTTTCCAAAAAAAAATTATTATTATTATTTTTTTTTTCATTTTTTTATTTATTTTTTAAATCTTTTATAGTTTTTTTGATTTTTTTGAATTTTCAGAAAGCCTAAATTTAATTTTCTTAAAAAATTTTTTGATATTTTTTTTATTTTTTTGATTGTTTTTTTATTTTTTGGATTTTTTTTATTTATTTTTTAAATTTTTTATAATTTTTTTAATTTTTTTGAATTTTCAGAAAGCCTAAATTTCATTTTCTTAAAAAATTTTTTGATATTTTTTTTTATTTTTTTGATTGTTTTTTTATTTTTTGGATTTTTTTTATTTATTTTTTAAATTTTTTATAATTTTTTTAATTTTTTTGAATTTTCAGAAAGCCTAAATTTCATTTTCTTAAAAAATTTTTTGATATTTTTTATTTTTTTCCGATTTTTATCTTTTTTAAAAAAAATATTTTCCAGCATTTTTACCCAATAATTTTCCAACTTCTCTCCCCTAATTCCCTTTATTTTCAGTTAGAAAAGCTCCGTCAACTGAATCGAACCCGTTACGAAGACGAAGTTGAGGCCAAGATGACCCCGATCCGGCCGATTCAAGCTCTGAATGGGCGTCTCGCCCGATCTTCGTTCAAATCCGTGGCCCAGGCCGAACTTCCTTGACGAATCCGGAAAATTGGAATATGCAGAGTTAATTCGGTTTTGGAATTTTATGCAAAAAATGATAATCATCGCTTGTGAATGGATCTCCAAGATTTTCTATTAAAAATTCAGTAAGAAATTGTCTGATTTTTATCGAAATAAATTTATTTTTTGAGATTTTTTGAAAAAAATTTTTTTTTTAATTTTGATTTTTTTTTCAAAAATTTAAAAAATTGGAGCAAATAACATCGTATTTTTAAAAATCTACCCAAAAAATTTGATAGTTTTCTATTTTTGGCATGAAAATTATCTTGCATTAGATAATATCAGATGTAATATAAGCCAATTCGGATCTGCGTAGTTATAATCCGCCTATTCAGAGATTAGAAAACGTTCTGGAAGGAGCGGTCAACACTAATCGGAAGGAAGTTTGGTCCCTCCAGATTGCACAATTTTTAAAATATTAATTTTTGCACTGTGCAGTCCAATAAAGTTCTTCGCACCGTGCAAAAAAAATTTTGTCAAAAATTTTGCACTGTGCAATCAAAAATTTTAGGAGAATTTTGGCACTGTGCAACAAAAAAAGTTGTTTGAAAAATTCGCACCGTACGGGAAAACTTCAGCCAAAAATTTTGCACGGTGCAGCAAATAATTTTTCAAAAATTTTGCACAGTGCAAAAAAAATTTTCAAAAATTTTGCACTGTGCAATCGAAAAGTTTGAGGAGAACTTTTGCACTGTGCGACAACAAATTTCTTCAAAAATTTTGCACAGTGCAAAAAAAATTTTCAAAAATTTTGCACTGTGCAATTGAAAAGTTTGAGGAGAACTTTTGCACTGTGCGACAAACAATTTTTCAAAAATTTTGCGCTGTGCAGTCCAAAAAAATCTTCAAAAATTTTGCACTGTGCAATTGAAAAGGTTTAGGAGAACTTTTGCACTGTGCGACAAAAATTTTCTTCAAAAATTTTGCACAGTGCAAAAAAAAATTTCAAAAATTTTGCACTGTGCAATTGAAAAGGTTTAGGAGAACTTTTGCACTGTGCGACAAAAATTTTCTTCAAAAATTTTGCACAGTGCAAAAAAAAATTTCAAAAATTTTGCACTGTGCAATTGAAAAGTTTGAGGAGAACTTTTGCACTGTGCGACAAACAATTTTTCAAAAATTTTGCGCTGTGCAGTCCAAAAAAATCTTCAAAAATTTTGCACTGTGCAATTGAAAAGGTTTAGGAGAACTTTTGCACTGTGCGACAAAAATTTTCTTCAAAAATTTTGCACAGTGCAAAAAAAAATTTCAAAAATTTTGCACTGTGCAATTGAAAAGGTTTAGGAGAACTTTTGCACTGTGCGACAAAAATTTTCTTCAAAAATTTTGCACAGTGCAAAAAAAAATTTCAAAAATTTTGCACTGTGCAATTGAAAAGGTTTAGGAGAACTTTTGCACTGTGCGACAAAAATTTTCTTCAAAAATTTTGCACAGTGCAAAAAAAAATTTCAAAAATTTTGCACTGTGCAATTGAAAAGTTTGAGGAGAACTTTTGCACTGTGCGACAAACAATTTTTCAAAAATTTTGCGCTGTGCAGTCCAAAAAAATCTTCAAAAATTTTGCACTGTGCAATTGAAAAGGTTTAGGAGAACTTTTGCACTGTGCGACAAAAATTTTCTTCAAAAATTTTGCGCAGTGCAAAAAAAAATTTTGTCAAAAGTTTTGCACTGCGCATCCAAAATCTTTTTTTAGAAAGCTGCACTGTGCAGTCAAATTCGGACTTTTTTTAAATTCAAATTCAAAAAAAATTTTTTTTAAATTGAATAATAGTTCGACTTCCCGGTTCCACTTGACGTGCTTTTCCAGCACTTTTACTCGGTAACTTCCCCATTACCACTAATCTGCATTATTTTTTTTCGTAAAATCCCATTCCATTCATCGCATAACATCAGCGGCACGTGATTCGCCGAAAAGGGGGTCCTGTGGGTGAACACCACGGTAATTAGGTATATATTTACAAGTCAGTCTGCACTTTTATTTTTAGAAATTTTTTCTGCACTGTGCAGCCAAAAAATATTACGTAATTTTTCGGGCCGAAGCTGAGACCGTCGTCGTAATTGCTACCTGCAATTTGGACGACGAGAGATTGTGTTTCGTCAGTAACAAGCTGTGTTTGGAGAAATGTTTCGTCAAAATATTATCCATGACGACAGGTGTGGAAAGCGGTAATTAGCGGGTGATTAACGGGAGATTCAGCGGTGGGGGAGAGTAAAAATGACGTGTGGAGGGGCTTAGGGCAATCTAAGACCATATTTGGCAATTTCCGAGCACCACCCGCAATTTTGGAATTTTTTGATTCCGCACGGTGCAAATTTATTTTAACTGCAGTAAAAAGTTGAAAACTTCAAAAAAATTTTTTTACTATTCACAAAATATGACCAATTTGGCTTTATCTAGACTTTTTATAATCCATTTTTGGTCATCGGACATTCACCCTTGCACCGTGCAAAAAGCTGAAAATTCCGCACAGTGCAGAATTTAAAAAATCCTAAAAATCGTTTAAAATACGAGAGGAAAAGTGTTTCGTTTTAAAAATTATATCCCCTGACGTTCATTAAGACATTATGACAGCATTTGATTTTTCTAAAATATGCCCCAGGGAAATTACGAAAGTTCGAAAACTTCGCACTGTGCAAAATTTTAAAAGGCCTAGAAATCAGCCAAAAATAAGTGAAAAAACTTGCAGCTAGAAAAATAAGGCAACGACAACTTTATTTTCTCATATTCAACGTATTCTATTGTTCTAAAATACGGATTTTTGCACTTGGAAAAATCTAAAATTTCGCACGGTGCGAAATTTTAAAGGAGTCATAATCACTAAAAATGATACAAAAATATTTGTAAACAGAAAAAGCAGCTTATTTTCCGACAAATCTCTTTTATTTACTGTATTTCGAGTTTCTAAAATACGAATTTTCCGCGAATTACGAAAACAAAATTTTGCACTGTGCGAAATTTTAAAAGGCCTAGAAATCAGCCAAAAATAAGTGAAAAAACTTGCAGCTAGAAAAATAAGGCAACGACAACTTTATTTTCTCATATTCAACGTATTCTATTGTTCTAAAATACGGATTTTTGCACTTGGAAAAATCTAAAATTTCGCACGGTGCGAAATTTTAAAGGAGTCATAATCACTAAAAATGATACAAAAATATTTGTAAACAGAAAAAGCAGCTTATTTTCCGACAAATCTCTTTTATTTACTGTATTTCGAGTTTCTAAAATACGAATTTTCCGCGAATTACGAAAACAAAATTTTGCACTGTGCGAAATTTTAAAAGTCTCAAAACTACTGAAAAAGTTGTCAAAGTATATTATAAGCCGAAGAATCGTATTATTCTGCCTCTTCTTTTTATTTTTTACATTATTTTAATTTTGTAAAATACGACCTTCTCAGTTATGTAATGGTATTAAAAATTTCGCACCGTGCAAAATAAAAAAATCTCGTAATAACGTCCCAAAAAAGCTTAAAACGTCTGTCATCAAGATTCACGTCCTCCGTACGTGAATTTCCGTCAGAATCCTGAGACATTTCGCACTCCTTCACTTCCAACAATACACGTCATCCCCAAAAAAGTCTCAAAATCTGAAGCCTCAAAGAACTTTTAACTTCTAATCCGCTTGGCTCAAACATCTTCCACTTGCATCATTGCGAATAAATTACTGGACAAATAACGAATTTAGCGAGCGAACTAATGGCTGGATATTGTAGTAGAGACCTAATCCTCTTGTTCGAAAGGCGATTATTTATTATACGATTTCATAACAAAAGCACTTTGCTTATAGTCCAAATAGTACAAAAATTGCCTTCTGACGTACATCAGGGCTCGTACTTTACAAAACCAACGAAATTTTAAAAATAAAATTTTTCGTATAAAGCATCTACAGAATTTAGCATTTCAAAAAAATCCGTCATCAATCTGTCATGCTGACATATTTTTTTGGAAATTTCCAAAAACTAGCGTTTTGAAAATTCAGCCAAAATTTTAGGTTTTTTATATGCAAACATAAAATTTTGACGGGTTAGGAGATCGTATTTTAAAAATTTTCAAAAATTAAAAAAAAATTTTCGTATAAAATGTCGCCAATTCTTCAAACGAGGAAATTTATATTTTTCCACTAAATTTTTATGGTCTACCGTACCATCAAACAGAGAATTTTCATATTTCCAAAAGATATGTTATCATCTATGTCATGATGACATATTTTTTGGAAACTTGCAGAAATCGAAATTTCAAAAGTTTATTTTTATTTTTTACCTCTTTTCCATCTAATTTTTGATTTCCAAACCCCAGAAGTCATCCTTTTACCCGTAAACATCCATATTTTCATTAGTCTCCCTTCTATTTTTGGCCAAATTATGGATATAATATCTGCCTTTATTTCCCAATAACCCTCCTGATTAGTGGCTCAAAACACAACAACTGCTGTGTCCACACTAATCTGCAGGCAAAACACTCAAAATTTCTTGCGTAACCGGCAATCTTTCGCGATTACGTCGCATGCTTCCTGGCCGTCGACGTCAAAGGGACGAGTTTTGCGAAAGCCGCATGTATTTCGGGGCCAGATTAGGGGCTATGGGCGGGGTTGGCGGGCTCCTCTTCACCAGGAAGCCGTCTATATAACCCTTGGCCTGCGGAATTCGGCCCGATGATGTGGGTCGGGTAATTAGGGTTTTGGGCCGCGAATTTCGAGCCGCGTCTTGAATATAAAGATGCCGAAACGTGTTCAAATCTCTATTCCTGCTTTTTAGGAGCTATTCAACCCGCTTTGCCTGCGGCAATTTGCGCTACAAGCCAGTGGGAGCTTTGGAAATTTTTTGCACTGTGCAATCGAAAGATTGCTGATTTTCTTGCTGATTTTGAGGCTGTTGCTGGGAATTTTTGCTACTGCTTGACAGCCTAAGTCTTACTGTATCACAGAAAATCGATCTACCAACTTTTCGAGCCTTTGTACTTTGCCTACATCACGTTTTACCATCTGCACTGTGCAATCGACAAATTTTGAATTTCCCGCCAAATTCAAATCCTGATTTGAATTTTTTTGACTCTACTGTGTAGTCAAGGACCTACAACTTCAACAAAATCCAATTCCACACCACGTCACCCGCTCTTTCCTCGACTACACTACAATTTCGTCATCTACAATATCGGAAAGCCCGTTTTTTGTTGTCCCTTGCCGATTTCTCAAGTGTTTGTGCTAGCATCGACCTGCATTGTCGTCATTAGCCATCCCCTCATAACCGAGTGTAGTCATACGATACCCACTACATCTTACGCGGAGCAACGCCCATTTTTCTCGCTTCTTCAAAAGCCCTCTTCTCCTCTAATTGAACCGGCCAATACTGCTTTCGTATTAGGTCGGTAGTAATTTGACAGCCCCTGGTATACTGTAGAGACTCTATATTTTCTACAAGCAATTTAAATTCGGGCTGTTTCGACTGTTTTCAACACTTTTTGTCTACTACAATATCAGAGGTCCACAGAATTTCGATTTTTTGGATTTTTTTGATTCTCACTGAATCTACCGCAACAAAATCAACAGTACACCAAAATGGGACTCGGTAAATGCTTGGTTCGCAAGTTTTTCGGCCGAACGGACAACTGTTTCCTCGATGAATGCGAGCTGGAAGACCTGATCAACCGGTTGTTGGTGATAAAAGGCCTTCTTCTCGGCGGATACACGGACGAACAGAGGAACATGGAGCTACAGTCGAGACTACGAACTATTGGATATATGGGAGAGGAGGTGAGAGAGTTTGAGATCGAAATATTTTGAAATTCAAAAAAATACGTCATGATGACAGATTTTTGAAATTACATAAAACTTGGCTGAATTGAAGGTCATAGTGTTGTAAGCAATTTTGAGGAAATTTTAGATCGCGTTATGCAGAAACAACCTCGATATAAGGGTTTTAGAAGCAAAAAATCTTGATTTTCTTTGAAAAGCTTAATAAATGGTTATTTTATGTTGCAAGTAGGTCAATAATGAATTCTAAGCGTTTTCTCTGACTTATTTCGAGTAAAAATCAATTTTTTAAGCTAAAAACGGGATTTTTTAAACTTTAAGCTGTTATATTTCAGTTGTTTCTGCATAACGCGATTTGAAAATTTCACGAAATTATTCAGCATTATTTACATTTATTTGTGTCAAGTTTCAAAAAAATCCAAAAATTTTTTTCCAATTCAAAATCGAGATTTTTAAAAATTTTCCCCAAAAAATCAAAAAAAAATTTTTTTTTTTCATTTTTTCAATTTTACTTTTTCAGAACGTCCACGACATGGAAGAGTACCTAGTCGAGCGAATCGAAGACCTACTCATCAATTTCGACCTGGCCGAGCGACTCTCCTTCCTCCACGCGCAGCCCAGGAACTTCGTGTTGAAAGTGGCCGAAGACATGGGAATCGACCTCGACGATGGCCTCAAAAACGCCGAGAGAACGCCGGACGGACGTCGCTCGGTGGAGGAGCGATGCGCTCGAGGGGAATTCGACTCAATTTTCTAAAGTTCAAAAATATCAAAAAAATTGCCTTATCAGAGATAATATTACTTATATTATACTGGGAAACTGTAATAAATGTACATAATATTGGTTGAAAATCATTTTTGACAGGATTTTAATTAATTTTGCCTATAAATACGGCAAAAAAATTTCAAAATTTCAAAATTTTTTTTTTGAAATTTTCAAATAAAAAATTACCATGTTTTTCGGAGTGTAAAATAAAATATTCCTACAAAAAATCAATTTTTTCGAAACAAAATTCAAGGAGATACAGAGAAAAACTTGATTTTCTCCGACCGTCTCTTCATTTTTCACAGTCTCTCCATTGCAAAGATGGCTCAATATCTCGGTTGTTCTTGCAAAGCGAGAGCTAAAATTTTCAGCGATCAAAACATAGCCCATGGGTATGGACTTGGCCAAATTTCAGGCGAATCTGAAATTCCCGCTTTGAGCACTGAGCTCATGAATCATACAAGATCAGGTGTCAAGTATAATATAAAATTCTCGAAAATATTTCAATGAATGACTACTGTGTTATCAAAAATGCGAAATACTATCTTTCTTCTTCTTTTTTCAGCAACTTTTCCATACAAAAGTTGCCAAAAAAACCGAATTTTTCCCGATTTTCCCTCAAAACCCGAATTTTTCCTCCTTTTTCCGCCGAAAAATCACTTTGTTTCCATTCTCTCTATTCATCGGCCGCATCCCCGGCCTCAGCTGCAAAGGCCATGTCGGGAACGCAGTCGTCGAGTGATCCGAAAGCGCCAGCGGCCCCATCCAAGCCGGCGGCCAAGCCTTTCAGTTCGCCGCAGCTCCCGAAGCATACGATCACATCGCCGGTTATTGCGGCCGCCGTCACGCAGAGCAATGTGCTGAGCGCGTTGCATCCGCAAGCACAGGCCACACATGTCCAGGTAGGGTGGTTTTTGGAAATTTTTTAACGAAAAATTAATTTAATGTTTTCGTGGCGGTACCCGAATTTTTGAAATTTTTTGGGATTTTTGGAGGGTTTACTGATTTTTCAAGTGAATTTGTGATCCAGATAGGGTTGTTTCAGGGTATTTTTGACCAAAAAATAAGTTAAATGTTTTCGTGGTGGGACTAAAATTTTTTGAAATTTTCGGGATTTTTAGAGAAATTACTGATTTTTCAAGTCAATTTGTAATCCGGATAGTTTTATTTAGGTTTTTTTAGACGAAAAATTAATTTAATGTTTTCGTGACGGGACTCAAATTTTTTGAAATTTTTGGGATTTTTAGAGGAATTACTGATTTGAACGGGTAAAATAATGTTTCCGTCATACTATTTTCGTATTTTATATTTATTTTTCATCAAAAAAAAATTTTGTCGCATCAATTTTTCGAAAAAAAAATTTTTTTGGTCGCATCACGAAAACCTTTTTTTTGGCTGCCACAAATTTGTCCCATTTTTAACAAAAAATTTACTTTCAATTTACCCACTACAAAAAAATTATTTCCAGGCCTCGAACGCGGCCGTAATTTCGGCCACCAATGCCGAGAAGACGAAGGAAAATGGTCCGGGAACCCCGAGCCCCCCACCCAGCGCCGCCACCACCACCTCGACACTGACCTCAACGCCAGGCACGAACCTCACCAGTCTGAAGAACTTCCGGTCGATTTACGCGAAGGAGATCCGCGAGAGCTACTTCCAGCTGGCGCACCGCGAATCGGTCTCGTTCGCCGAGCATTTCGTGGCCGGCGGCATGGGCGGAATGGTCATGGTGCTGGTGGGACACCCCTTCGACACTGTCAAGGTCAGATTACAAAGTATGCCGGCGCCGGTCAAGGGCCAGACCCCCATGTACAGCGGGATGATGGACTGTGTGAAGAAGACTTACAAAGCGGAGGGATTTACGGTAGGTTGGGGGAAAGAGAGCGGCCTGAAAGTTGTTGTGGGGTCATTGTAGGCCATAGCGATCAATTTGGAGAATTTTTATCCGGGTTGGCCCTTTGCACAGTGCAATTTTTCCAATTTGATATTTGCACTGTGCAATACAAATTTTTTCGAAATTACAGTAACCTAGGCATCGGAAATGCTTCAAGATTCTTGTAGGATCATTTTTTTCACCGTAGAGATGAATACGGAGAATTTTTATCCGTATTGACCATTTGCACAGTGCAATTTCCCCGATTTTCTGTTTGCACTGTGCAATATAAATTTTCTTGAACCTACAGTAATCCAGAAGTATGTAGCGTCTTCAAAATTTTTTTGGGGTCATTGTAGACCATTGCGATGAATTTGGAAAAAGTTTCCCCGAGTTGAGCCTCTGCACAGTGCAGTTTTCCGATTTTCTATGTTTGCACGGTGCAATAGAATATTTTTGAAATTACAGTAATCCCGAAGCAGATAATGACTTCAAAATTGTTTTGGGGCCATTGTAGACTATTGCAATCAATTTGGAGAAAGTTTATCCGGGTTGACCGTTTGCACAAAGCAATTTTTCCAATTTCTTGTTTGCACGGTGCAATATAATTTTTTTGAAATTACAGTAACCTAGAAATGGAAAAGTAGTTAGAAATTTTTGTAGGGTTATCAGAGGTTCTAAAAAAATTATTTGGTGTTTTTTGGTCAAAATTTTTCCATTGCACAGTGCAATTTTTTCAATTTCTTGTTTGCACCGTGCAATATAAATTTTTGTGGAATTACAGGAATCGTGGTAGGAAAAACGAGCTTATTTTTTATGCGGAGTCATGTGAGGCCCTAAAAATCAATTTTGAGAATTTTGGGTATCTTTTTTTCTTTTGAACCGTGCAGCTTTTCACGTCTTTTGTTCTGCACAGTGCGGTTTACTTGAATTTTCAAATACTTCCGCAATATGTAAATTCCCGTCATTTTAGGGATTCTTCCGTGGAATGGGAGCTCCAATCACAGGGATCACTCCGTTGAATTCCATTTTCTTCGGTCTCAATGCCGTCTGTTGTGAACTTCAGCAGTCGTATTTTAGGACACCAACCTTGACGTTATGGCAGGTAAGCGGTTTCGTGGGTTGTTTTACCCTCATTTCAAGGCTCTGGAGACGGCTATATATTATTTTATAATACTTTCATTACTTTCTTGGGGATTTGAATTTATGGTCGTGGGTCTCGCCGCGAAAACTTGAATTTTTGAATTTGGGCCTCAAATCGATCTAGCGTCACTTCTTATGTCCTAAGATGTAATGCCAAACAATTTTAAGCCATTATTGACATCAAAAAAACGTTAAATTTGAACATTTACCTACTACAATAACCAATAAATCCCCATTTTTTCAGATTTTCAACGCCGGAGCCTTCTCAGCCGCCGTGATGTGCCTGTTTACGGCGCCAATCGAGCGAGTCAAGTGTTTGTTGCAGGTCCAGCACAGTATGGGGACGTCCCTTTACAAGGGACCCATGGATGTGGCCAGAAAACTGTATAAACAACATGGAATTGCGGCCGTTTATCGGGGATTCTTGATTACTTTGGCAAGAGGCAAGCTCATTCTTACTTTGACGTCATCTCTAATCGAGTTTGAGCCCAATTTGCGACTTTTGGGAGGTGTTTGAAAAATTCCAGAAAATCCGTCATCGTGATGAATTTCTGGGGAAAATCGGTCATCCTATTGGTCGAAAATTTTTTAGCAGAATGCTATCAGCATGCAAATCGGATTTTGGTCAAAAATCTTAATCAAAAAATGGTCTTAAAGATGTCATGATGACGGATTTTCTGGAAATTCCCCTAAATTTAGCTGAAATCGGGAAATTTCTGGTGAAAAATCGTGATTATCAATGACATGGAAAGTCAGGATTCAATTTTAAAGATAAACTTTATATTCGAACTGTTTTATGATGACGGATTTTCTGGAATTTCCTTTCAAGACTGGGAAAAGCAACTTTTTTCAACTTTCCGTCAAATTTTTTGTTGTTTTATCGAATAAAAATTCCAGATATTCCATCATACGGCACTAAGATGGCAGTCTACGAGTACATCAAACGACAAATGGCGGATCCAGCCAAGAACGAACGGCCTTCTCCAATGGCAACGCTTATGGCTGGCGGAATTGCTGGGATTTTCTTTTGGCTGGTAAGATTTTTGTTCGCATTTTAAGCTGTTTAGTTTCCTTATGTCCTATTGAGCCGATTTCATCCATTTTCAATCGAAGAAAATTCAAAAAAATTGATTCCCGCTTGGCTTGGCATTCTGTTCTAGGGTTTAAAATGCATGGAAAACGAGTCAAAATTGTACGATCAGCATATTTACGATGCAATGAAGCATATAAAATCCCTTTAGAATTTTATTTTTTAAATTTCCGCCATTCTTGGCATTCTGTTTCAAGTTGAGGTAAAGGCGTATCTTAGTCGAAAAAACATGATTTCGTAGTAGAATACGAAATTTGCAGACCTAAAATTACTATGAGGACCATAAGAAAATTACATTTTTGAATTCCCGCCATTTTTGGCATTCTGTTTCAAGTGGAAAAGTATCCATATTTGAGCTTAAAAATAATGACCAAGTGGTAAAATACGTCAATGACAGCTTTGTATGCATTATCTATTAAAAAATTTCAGGTCTGTATCCCCCAGGACACCCTGAAATCCTACCTCCAATCCGCCCCCGAAGGTCATTTCCCCCGCGGCACTCGCGACGTTTGGCGTGTCCTGATGAAAGAAGAAGGCCCGAAAGGACTGTTCCGCGGCCTCAGTCCACTCATGGCCCGAGCGTTCCCCGCGAACGCCGCTTGTTTCCTGGGCGTGGAGCTCACAATGTTGGCCTTTGACACCTTCACGGGCCCATTGAAACCGGTCATGGACTGGCCCAGCTTCGTGGTCGAGGATCAGGAAATGACGTCATTGAAGGGACATAAGGTTCAGAAGAATGAGAAACTGCCGGAGAAAAGAAAGGAGATTTGAGATTTGGATATTACTTTAGATTGATAAAGGGTTCAAAAAATTGGATTTTTTTGATGAAATGGGTAAATAATAACTTGAAATTTTGTTTCATGGTAAAATACGAGTCTTTCTCTTTTGTTGCTTAATTTCAAATTCATAAACCTAAATTTGACAAAGTTATGGACATTACTTTATATTGTACTTGGTATTAATGTCCCTTTTGCTATTTTTAGCTTATAAATGATAATTCTGCAGCAAAACTGCACGCCAGAGCACATGAAAAGGTCTGAAAAACATGATTAGCTGTATTCACGAGGGTTGTTAAGGCTCAAAGCACATCTTGTGACGAGCATTCGTCAACGCACTTTGTTGCCTAAAATAAGGTCGGAAAAAATTGTAGTGGCTGTTTTCCGTTGGCCTATAGCAAAATACTCTCTATTATAACATTCTTGCAAAATCTTAACGTTATTGGCCTTTGTTACTCGTCAAATTTATATTACTTTAGGTTGATGTCATGAACAATAAAAAAGTTAATAAAACTCAGGATTTTTGCAAAAATACGGTTTTAAAATACGTACTTCATAGTATCTGTAATTTTTTCGGCTCGGGGTAATGAATAAAGCTACAATTTTCAAATTTTGAATTTCCCGCCAATTTTGGCATTCCGTTGCAACCCTTGATTTGTGTCAATTTGGCGTCCCACTTGGTCAAACTTGCCTTTAAATCAAATTTAAGCCAATTTTCAGTAGCATAGGCTCTATAATTTTTGAAAAAAACATCTTATTTTTCCTAAAGTTATATTATCCATGACATTTCTTGCAATTTCTACAAAAAAATCGTCGAATATTGCCGACTTTCAACCAAAATCTAACCTCATCTTTATCTACAAGTAATATAAACGATATTTTTGCATTGAGATCGATCAAATTTCCCCACATTCGCCGATGTTTCGGGGTCTAAGGCCAGGGCGGAAGATGAAGATAGCCCATTCTCTCCTGTTTCAGATTCATAATCGAGGGCTCGAAGAAGAAGTTGAGCTTGATGTGACAAGCCACGTCGAAGATCTTCACCTCCATGTCCACAATCTCCATGTCGATCTCTTTTTGGGTGACAACATGGCCGAAAAGTTGTTGGACCAGCTTCGGATAGGCGGCCGAGACAATAAACTGGAAAATAACGAGAAAATTAGATGATATATGGCATAAAAACATGGATTTCGTAGACTTACCTCCTCTTCAAAGTTCATAAACGCCTCGTAATCGAATTTTTTGATGCGGAATCCAAGAGTGCGGAAGGCTCGAAGCATGGATTCAAGATTTTGCTTCAGGTTTTTGAGTTCTGCATCCAATTCGGCTTGTTTCTGAAAGACAGTCAGCTGTTTTTTTGATTTTTTTTTGGAAATTGCATTGTGCAAAATTTTTGTTTTGTTTTGCACACTGCACAGTGCAGATTTGTTTTCGCACGGTGCAGTTCAACTCGGATTCGTGTGCACTGTGCGAAATTTTGTTTGCACAGTGCAGTCCATTCGTTTTCGTCTGCACGGTGCAAAATGTTTGCTTTTTTCTCGCACAGTGCAGTTCAATCATGTTCATAAAAATTTTGCTTTTCTCGCACGGTGCAGCCCTGTCGTGTTCGTCTGCACAGTGCAAAATTATCGTTTTTTTGGCACGAAAAAGGCACAATGCATTTTCGCAATGCCTCAAATTCGGACACTGCCATAGGCCGCACAATACAGACGCAGATTCTCTCTATCGACTGCACAGTGCAAAAATTTCGACCCCCTGCCCGCGCCAGGACAAAAATTGGGGAATTTACAATAAAAATTAAATAAAGCAATTTTGGAAATAATTTTTCAGTTTATCGCTTATAAATAATACTAAAAAGGTGTGAGATCTGAGGAAACTAAAATTATTGCCCTACTAGCAATTTAAACCGGTTTTTGAGGCAAAAAGCGGTTTCAAAGTGCTTTCGTATAATATGGCATCAATATTTTCAGAAGTATGGGGCGCAGCTCCAGCTTTTGACAGAAATATATTTTTTCCAAAATCAGATTGGCGTGCGCACCGTACAAAAAGGTAAGAAAAAAAAGCGGCACAGTGCGAAAAAATTTTGCTCAGTTGCACAGTGCGATGACTAAACTTTTGATTCGACTGCACAGTGCACACTCATTTTTTTGCCGCACAGTGCAAAAAAAGTTGAGCATAAAGTCGATAAAACTACAGTCAAAAACCGGTTCTAAAGTGGTAAAAAGTTATCGTAATTAATTTTAGACTATTTCCAGACCATTTATCGTTCGGTAAATTTACAAATTTACAAAAATTTTTCGAAAAAACTCGTTTTTTCTTGATTTTTCTTCCTTTTTCCTTAAAATCGACTAATTTCAAACTCCTAACGCAGTAAAAAGCCCTTCAAATTAAACTACCATATCCATTGCACAATTAACTTACCCCATGTTTCAAATGCACAGCCGCCCCGCCCCACAATTCGAGGGTTTTGACCATGGGAGCGGCCTCTTTGAAGTGCTGCACGGCCTGTCGATAAAAAACGTCCGGCTTAATCGCAGCGTCATGAATCAGCGTCACCAACAAGTAGTAGATCTTGGGCAGATTCTCATTCATCGAGTAGAACTTTTTCAGGTTGGGGCTGTAAAACTTCTCCAGAGTGAAAAAGTAGCGGGGATGCGAGATCAGCGCCGGATTCAGCGCCTTCTCGCGGCTCTGCCGATTCAAAACTAGTGGATTGCGGCCCTTGTTGACCTTGTCGAAGACGCGGTCGTTGTAGAATGTGAATTCGGCGTCTACAGGAACGCCATCGACCGTGAATAAGCACTCAACCACGTTGCGTTCCAGGTCGTAATCCGTCACGGTCTTATTGTAGATCTCCTTGAAGAGGACGGGGTAGTTGGAGTCATGGACTAGCTGAAATTTTGAGCTGTTTTTTGGGGCTTTATTATCGATTTTTTTGTTGGAAAAATTAGGGAGAAATGAGATTTTTTGGGCTTTAGAACCGATTTTTATCGGAAAAATGAAAGAAAATGGATTTTTTGGAGAAATTGGCGGTTTTTTTGGACAAAATGAGATTTTTTCACCGATTTTGGGTAAGCAGTAATACTATTTATGGACTTTATAAAATTTAGAGGGTATTTCAAGTGGGTTTGATGACTTTAAAATCAAGTTTTTGTAGAAAAAATGAGGGGAAATTGAATCTTTTGGAGAAATTGGCGGTTTTTTTGGACAAAATGAGATTTTTTCACCGATTTTGGGTAAGCAGTAATACTATTTATGGACTTTATAAAATTTAGAGGGTATTTCAAGTGGGTTTGATGACTTTAAAATCAAGTTTTTGTAGAAAAAATGAGGGGAAATTGAATCTTTTGGAGAAATTGGCGGGTTTTTTTGGACAAAATGAGATTTTTTTACCGATTTTGGATAAGCAGTAATACTATTTATGGACTATTTACGAACTCCGTAAAATTTAGAAAGTATTTTGAGCTGTTTTTGACGGCTTGAAAACCGATTTTTTGTTGGAAAAATAAAAAAAAAATAGATTTTTTTGGAGAAGTTGGCCGGTTTTTTGGACAAAATGAGATTTTTTGGATGCTTTTTGAATAAATGGTTATACTATTTATGGACATTATAAAATTTAGAAAGTATTTTGAGTGGTTTTGATGACTTTAAAACCGATTTTTTATCGGAAAAATTAAAGAAAATGGATTTTTTGGAGAAATTGGCGGATTTTTTGGACAAAATGAGATCTTTTTACCGATTTTGGATAAGCAGTAATACTATTTATGGAGTTTATAAAATTTAGAGGGTATTTCAAGTGGTTTTGTTGACTTTAAAACCGATTTTTTGTTGGAAAAATGAAGGAAACGTGTTTTTTTTTGACAAAATGAGATTTTTTTGGCTGATTTTGGGTAAACAGTAATATGTACTATTCATGCACTTTATAAAATTTAGAGGGTATTTTGAGTTGTTTTTGAGGCTATAAAACCTATTCTTTGTTGGAAAAATTAAAGAAAATGGATTCTTTTGGGGAAAGTGACGGTTTTGAGGACAAAACGTTATTTTTCAGCCCATTGTGTGTAAAAAATAATACTACTTACAGACTCTCTCAAATTTAGAGGGCGTTAAAATTGGTTCTTTGTTGTAAAACAATCGAAAATTGGTAGTTTTGACATAAAAATTTGGGTTTTTTGACAAAAAGTCATCTTGATTCCTAAAGTAATGTTTTTTTTTCCTTACCGGGAATGGAATGAACAGCGACACGACCATGATAACACTAGTGATTTCAATGCCACTCTTTTTCGCTGCCCGGATAATGAGTTGAATGCCCGCTTTCACATCTTCCAATTCGTCGGGGATCGTGTCGTGGTCCTGAAAAGGGTCGATAGAGTATGAGAAAAATGGAGAGCGGTCAGAGAGAAAAAACACTTTTAGGCCGTTTTTTGTCAGTGTTGTGGGGAAAAGATTCATTTTTTCTGGAAATTTCATTCTTTTTCATTTTTTTTTGTAAATTTGTTCTAGTTTTTGATAAAAAAAAAATTTTTGCGAAAAAACGTTTTTTCAGCCCTCCAGTTTTCACTGTGTAATGATTTAAAAAGATTCTAAAGAAAAAACTTACCGGTTCCTGCGGGAAATACTGATACCCCCCTTCCAAGGCGACCATCTTCAAATTGGGCGCAGTGGTCTTCAAATTCTGGGAGCAGACCTCGTAGAAGTGCTCGGCATCCTCCGAATCCGGATGCAGCAACGACACATCGATGATTAGTCGTTGCAAGCTCGTCTGAGGGATGGTCTTTGTTTTGTTGTAAAAGTCCTCCAGCCGAAGGAATTTCCGTTCGTCCAATTCGACGGCACCTGTTGGGAAAACTGAAAAGAAAATTTAGGTTGTTAATTTTGAATTTTTTTTTGCACTTTGCGAGTATTTAGTTTTTTTTTGCACTGTGCAAGAATTTACATTTCTTTCGCATTGTTCGAGAAACTACATTTTTTTGCACTGTGCAATAAATGACATGTTTTTTGCACTGTGCGGATAATCTAAATACTTTTTTGCACTGTGCGAAAATTTACTTTTTTTTGCACTGTGCAAGAAACTACATTTTTTTGCACTGTGCAATAATTGACATTTTTTTGCACCGTGCTATAATTCAATATTTTTGCACTGTGCGATAATATAATTACTTTTTTTGCACTGTGCAATAATTTACTTTCCTCGCACCGTGCAAGAATTTACATTTCTTTCGCACTGTGCGAGAAACTGCACTTTTTGCACTGTGCAATAATTGACATTTTTTTTGCACCGTGCAATAATTCCTATATTTTTGCACTGTACGATAATTTAATTACTTTTTTGCACTGTGCAATAACTGACACGTTTTTTGCACTGTGCAATAATGGACATGTATTTTGCACTGTGCGGATAATCTAAATACTTTTTTGCACTGTGCGAAAATTTACTTTTTTTTTGCACTGTGCAATAATTTGGACCATTATGCACTGCGCGATAATTAACTTTTTTGGCACCGTGCAAAAATTTCCTTTTTTCGCACTGTGCAATAGTTCTTTAGTTCTTCGCACTGTGCAATAAAAAAATTTTCTCGCACAGTGCAAAATTTTTTCATTTTCTTGGTTTTCGTGTCGCGACAATAAAACTCGTCACCGCACTGTGCAGTTTATCCCAGTCTCGTCGCACAGTGCGGTCAATCTTGTTTTTTTCGTTGCACCGTGCAGGATTGAGAAAATTTGCACGGTGCAATCGGTGATTTTCTAAACTTGCACAGTGTAAAAACAGGCGACGCAAAAGTTGTTCTTACAGTGTGTGAATAAAAATTATGTATTTTCGCACTGTGCAAACTCTATTTTTTTCCCCGCACAGTGCAGATTCACCTTAATTTTGGGCGATCCGCTCTGCCCTTTCGCACCGTGCAAAATCGAATCAAAAAAGCGTTCCAAAAATTGCCAAACCTACTCTGCTCTCCTGTCGCCTCATCCCAATCTCCATTCTCCGATGCATCCGTCCATTTGACCATCAAAAATATTACAATTCCCAAAAATTTCATTTTGAAAATTTTTCAAAAACTGCGCAAAAACAAAAGGATAAAAAGCAGATGACTCTTAGTGGGAATCGGGTGTTCCAATGACCGCTTTTAAAGGCCCTTGTGGAACCATCTCTTTGTAAGGTAGTCTCGACTCGGAGCCCTTTGTTTTCGCCCATTCGAACTTCCGTTTCCCCCCAAACTTTTACTACTTTCTTTGTTTTCCCACTTTTCCTTACTTTTTCGCTTATGAACGGAGGGCGAGTGGGCTGCGCGGGAGCGGGTGATAAACATCATCACCTATTTTTGTCGATTTATAGTCATTTTTCGCAATTTTTCCGAATTTTCTCGATTTTCTTTTCATTTCTTGAAATTTTAGGGTCTAAAAAATCACGAAGCTTACTGTGGTGGCTTAGTAAATTCTTACACAGCGAGAATTTCTTTGTTTTCAACGCTTTTCGGCTAGTTAAAATGAGATTTTCGCCTCAAACGCGTTTTTTTGCTAAAAATCACATTTAAACAAAGAAAAAAGTGAGGTAGCCCTTTCTTCATCATCTGTAAATTTTATTTTACTTTGGTTTTTATCAAGGCCCATCATTTGCGATCACTTTTTCCCATCGTAATCGCAAAAACTCGCTGAGAGAAAGAGTTGACCCAAAATGTGCCAGACTTGACCCAATCTCGGAAAAAGGCGCGGAATGGATGGAAATAACGACTGATGGTCGTATTTCCTTCGACTGGTCAATTGTCGGGCGGAGCAGCGTGGCGCAGTGGAAGCGCGTCGGGGTTGCCGACCCTGAAAGTCAGTGGATCGAAACCACTCGCTGCTGACCAAGTTTTCGACCGTTTTTCTTTATTTATATAAGAGAGGATGGTGTAACAAACTCTGTCGCAGCAGTAGCAACAATGCTCGGCCACAAAGATACTTCTAATTTACAATTTTATTCGATTTTTTGCAAAAAATCCTCTTTTTTTGGATAATTTGTCGATTTTCTATGCAAATTTGATGATAATTGTATGGATCTCGTATTTTACGTCAAATTTCAGACCATTTCCGAATAATTGGAAGAGAAATTATTGGTTATACATCAAAAAATTCACATTATTTTAGATGACTTTTATCAATTTTTTTATATTTTTTCACTTAAAAATCACTCTTATCTATCCAAAAATCCGACATTTTTCGTATTACTTTATTACCAATCAATAAACTCTTATTACAGCATCAAAATTCCCAAAAAAACACCCAAAAATCAAGTGTAATATCGAAAAGATTATATTGCACTAGCCAACTCGGCTCGATTCAGGCCCAAAAGTCGCAGCAAAGGAAGTGATTGCCCTCCACCTGACTTTGCACATCCACTCGGCGATCGGTGTTCGGCACACAGAGCGAGGAGGAGTTGCCTTTCGAGGCCTTGATGCAACGCTGCGGCAAGTCGGCGTCGAAGCGCCGATGACCGTAATTCCAGCGCGTGGAAGTGGGCGCTCCCAGCGAGGGCATCAATTTTTGCACATTCTCATTCAGCCGGAACAACTCCATGGTGTTGAAGTCGAAGGTTACGACGCATTTCACGCCATGAACTTGGATGGCCACATCAACATCGGCCTTGATCAGGTCCTTTTCGAACACTTTGGCGGCCAAAAGCTCACCCAACACCTCACTCATGTAAATCTGAAATCGATTTTAATACAAGGTTTTTTCGATTTTTTAATTATGGAAATTTGCACTGTGCAAATTTTTATTTTGACCGCACAGTGCGATGTAATCGGATTTTTTGCACTGTGCGCCAAAAAAACGAATTTTTTGCACAGTGCAAGATAAGCTAGATTTTGCACGGTGCGATAAAAATTCGCTTCTTGCACTGTGCAATGGAAATAAAAATATGCACTGTGCGATAAAAAAATAAGTTTGCACCGTGCAAAAAATTGATTTTTTGCACTGTGCAATTGGAAATAAAATTTGGCTTGCGATGAAAAAAGTTATTTTGCACAGTGCAAAGAAAAATAAATTTTGCACGGTGCGATAAAAATTTGAGCTGCACAGTGCATTCGAAATCAAAATTTGCACTGTGCGATGAAAAAAAATATTTTGCACCGTGCAGATTTTTAATTTGACCGCACAGTGCGATGTAATCGGATTTTTTGCACCGTGCAAAATAAGCTAGGTTTTGCACCGTGCGGAAAAAATTTGAGCTGCACTGTGAAATGGAAATAAAAATTTGCACTGTGCGATGAAAAAATATAAGTTCGCACCGTGCAAAAAAGGCTAAATTTTGCACAGTGCAATCGGAAATAAAATTTCGCACCGTGCGACAACAAATGAATGTTTTGCACGGTGCGGTTAAAATTCGCTTTTTGCGGAGTGCAACAGAAGAAAAAATTTTGCACTCAAAAATTCAAGTTTTTCCGCACTGTGCGAATTAAATCGGAGGCAAAAAATGAAGCTTTTGCACGGTGCATTGCCAATCAAAAGTTGCACTGTGCGATGAAAAAAAATATTTCGCACTGTGCAAAAAATTGACTTTCTGCACAGTGCAGTCAGAAATAAAATGTCGCACCGTGCACTCAAAAATTCAAGTTTTGCTGCACTGTGCAGATTAAATTGGAATCAATTTTCTATAAAAAATGGAAGGTACTCGTTGCGTATTTTACCAACTCACGTCTTTTTCGAAGATCAAATGGTCCAAGAAGTCGCATTGCCCGACTCTGATCGACTTTCTTCTCAATGGAGTGATAATCGAGGCAAACAATCTCTTCAAATGCTTGGCCTCGGGGACGAGGACGTCTGGGGAGTCCTGAAAATTAATTTTTATATTTTTTAAGTCCAATTTAGTCGTTTGAAAACGAAATTTTTAGATTTTTTCTTCGAATTTTGTGATTTTCCAAAGATTTCTTCAAAAAAAATCACTTTTTTCGACAATGTTTGTGATGTACACAGGACTGTTATGAAGCCAGAGATAAATTTTTTCATGTTTTAGATGATTTTGCGTACTTTCAAAGCAAAAATTTTTTGGGCTTTTCCTCAAAATTTTTTCCAATTTTCCAATTTTCCAAAATTTTTTCTGGACCTACCGAATTATCCGGGTAGTAAATGTACTCTCCGCCCTGTAAATGGATCAGTTTTACATGTGGCCACGCTCTTCGCACATTTTCCAGGCATTTTTCGTAGAATGCCTCAGGCGGTAGATTGGTATCATAAATCCCATGAACCGGGATCACCAGCGTCTCCACGTCGACTTGAGGAGTTGGATAGTGCTTGTCGAAGAACTCTTCGAGGGTTAGTTCGGTAACAAGGGCATTTCCGATTTTTTCGATCCGACGGACAGCTGAAAATTTGAGATTTTTTGGGGAAAAAATTGGGTAAAATACAGTAATTTAGGGGTAAAATAAATTCTTAAGGATAGTAAAATACGCTGCTGGTCATGACGCGTAAATAATTCACTTTTTTCCCGAGAAAAATCTCAAAATTTAAGATTTCTTTATCAAATTTGTCATGGATAATATAATTCGACATCTGAAAAGCAATTTTTATATACAAATTTGGCATTTATAGTGGTTTCAGACCATTTGCCACTTAATTGAATCCCTTCCCGTCACTTTTGAACGCTTATAACAGAATGCCAAAATTGGCGGGAAATTCAAATTTTTTGAAGATTTTTCCCCCGGATATGGCTGAAATGTATCCTAGAGGGTCTAGTAAGACTTGTAGTAACAGAATTTCTTATAAATGTTTTTTTCAGTAGAGTGATATTACAGTAAAAAGTAGTCAAGACCCCGTAAAACTTACATCGCTCCGTATGCAACGTCGCCAACGGCTCTCTCTCCTCAAAATGTCTCCCAGAGCACACCACACCCACAATAATCGCCACCGTACCCAAAAATAGCCGCAATCTTAGGGTCAAATACATCTCCGGATATTGTTTTAGACACCAGGTCCACCTTCTCCCAACAAATCACTCGTTGATGACTGAAACTTTCGCCTCGGACTTTCAATTTCATCCGCGAAGGCGGTCACAAGTCCAGTGAGATGACCAGTGCGGTCTCAGTCGTCATTTAGTTTGCGCCCTCAGGGCAAATTCGCAGGAAACGGGTTTTTTTGAAATTGCGCAATCCAAAAAAATCGAATGAATTTTCAAATGATTAGCTAATTTCGGACGTTAAACAATGATTTACAAGGGTTTTATAGTGTAAATGTCAGGAAAATTTAATAATTTTTGGAAAATGATGACAAAGATGGCTAAAGTAATATAAATTTTGATGTAAAAATGCAAAAAATATTGTAAAAAATACGTTTTCATTGGCAATTCGGTGATGACAAAGTATTTTTTTCTTGATTTTTCATCTTCGAAGAGTCGATTTTTCAAAAAATCTCGTTTTAAAAAAGTCCAAAAAATCCGTCATGATGACATATTTTTCAAATTTTTTCGGATTTTTTGAATGTAAATCAAATTTTGGGGCATCTCAAATATTTATTTGCATAGAATACGGAAATTAAGTATGTTTTTTCGACAATAATTTATATTATACTACATATCACTTATAGTTATGTAAATCGTCAAAGTGAAAAGTTCAGATCCTCTTCAAACTTTGCCTACAGTCTACATAAGACAAATTTTTAAACTTTTGAAAATTTGGACTCATTATTTTGAGCGAACCGCCAAGATTTCGAATGGTCTTGAAACGAGAGACCATGGAGAATGCGGAGACGGCGAGAGAAATTCTAGTTTTTCGTCTATATCTTTGCGGATTTCACTCGGAAAAAACTGACTTTTGGTGGAAATATTGTACACGACACTTCCAACGAGCTTGACAATTTTTTATTTCAAGTTTCAATAAAATTTTTTAATTTTTTGCGATTTTTCAGCTAAAAAATTTCAAATCTTGGTTTTTCAACGGTTAGATTTCGATTAAACTGATGCGCAATTTCGACAGAATTTTTTTTTGAGACCTATTCGTAATTTTTAGTTCGCATTTTGTTAAAAAAATCGAGGTTTTTTGACTGCAACTGTCAAAAATTCAAAAAATTTTTTTGCGATTTTCAAAATGAAAATTTGACATTGTGTTCGGACTGTCGAGTAGAACATTTTTCCAAAAAATCATATTTTTCCCTACGAAATCCGCCGAGATATTGGCGAAAACCCCGTGTTTTCTCCGACCGTCTCCGCATTTTCCATACTCTCTCGTCTTCCAAGATGGTTGAATATCTTGGCGTTGGCTGCAAGTTATGAGCCAAAATTTTCAGCAATTACTATGTAGGGTATACAGAATCTCTCTGCAAAATTTGAAGAAAATCCGAGAACAAAAATTTTTTTATATTATTCATCATCACCATCATTTTCCTCCGCACTTTCCTCCTTTTCATGATTCAAATGCTCCACCAAAAGTTGCGTTCGCACTTCCGCCGGCAACAATCGCACATATTCTCCATTTCGGATGATATTTCCGTCCACCAATTCCCTCTGAACGGTGTGAACGAACCGCCAGACCGCCGTTTTCCCCAACCTCCGCTCGAATTTGATGTAAATCACGGCCGGACCACTGTACGGTTCGTTGATCTTCGCTGACGAGGGGATTCGAACATCATCGCCGGTGAGACCAAGATTGCCGGTTCGCAGATAAACGGCGTTTGGTCGGAGATACAACGAATATTTGTCGATATTTCGCCCAATCTCCAGGTTGGTCATGGGGAAACGGTCGAAATTGAAGGAAAATGTGGGGGAAATGGTGAGAATAGCGGAGATTAAGATGATTCGGATCATCTGAAAGTAAAATACGGGCTCCGAAAATTTTCACTTTGCACCGTGCAAAAATCGAAAATTTGGATTTTGCACAGTGCAAAAATCAAAAAATCGCACTGTGCAAAATCAAAAAAAATTTAATTTGCACAGTGCAAAAATCGAAAATTTGGATTTTGCACAGTGCAAAAATCAAAAAATCGCACTGTGCAAAATCAAAAAAAATTTAATTTGCACAGTGCAAAAATCGAAAATTTTAGTTTTGCACCGTGCAAAAATCAAAAAATCGCACTGTGCAAAACCAAACAAAAAATGAATTTGCACAGTGCAAAAATCGAAAATTTTAGTTTTGCACCGTGCAAAAACACAAAATCCGCACAGTGCAAAAACAAAAAAATTTTAATTTGCACAGTGCGACAGCGCAAATAAGGATCGAAAACCCTCCAAAATAAATTCCCAATACCGTATTCTCTCCCCCAAATTGACAGCGCTTTCCGCTATAACAGTAGCGAAAACAAGCAAATAAAAAAATTAGCTGCTTTTGCGGTATTTAATAGCCCCAGGGTTTAACGTTCCCAAGGCGTTCGTAAAAACCCTCAAAGAATTTAAAGTCATGGAATTTCCGCTAGCGAAAATTTAATCTGGCGTGGCGAACAGTGGTTTGTAATAAAAAACGTTGATGAATTGCGTATTGTTCGCTGTGATGAGGCGAAAATTGGTATTAAAATGAGTGAAATATGTGTGAACTACCTTATTTTTCGCAAAGTGCAACGTATCATTTACAGCCCTTCCCCATATCATTACACCCTTTCAATATCGACAAATTTCAACGCTTAGCTTTTAACAATTATATTTTGGGGAATTTATTCAACATAACAAAAAACAAGATCCAAAAAAGGAGTCGCGCCCGCTTAGTCTTCCTGGTCCACGTTGACGGTGGTGAGTTTTTTGAAGTTGGTGACTGGGACGAAGGTTACCAAAGTGTAGAGCTTGTTCTGGCTGTCCTCATCTTCGTTGCGGCGGCGGGACAGACGGACTCGGATTCTGTATGGGACATTCCTGAAAATTTGGACAAAATTAGTTGAAAATAATATTATAGTAGATTCATGAAGTCAGCACTGATCTAAACATGAAATAAAATAATGAAAATAGGGCTTACTTGATTCCCTGGCTCCAGATGAACTTGTTCACACGGGTGTCAACACGGACATCGGTGGTTCCCATCTGCTTGGTGGCAAAGTCACGGATGGCTTGGATGGCGCGGGGAGCTCTTCTCTTAAATCCACTGAAAGAATCAGGCCATTAAAAGGTGTAAGGATACCCATTCATCCCATATCTAGCATCAAAGGTTGAAAAAACAGAGACCTTCTCCCAATTTTCTCTACTGTACATTAAATTTATATTCACCATGAAAAGCATCAAAAAATTTGCTTATACCAACGTTAAAACAATCGCGGAAGCAGTAAAAACCCTTGAACTACCACTTCCTTGCTTTAGGCCAACCAAAACAAAAAGAAATTCCGCACAAAAATCAAAAATAATATTCTACTTGACCTAGCTCAACGTATTCCTGCTCTACATCCAACAAAACACCAACAACCTCTCTCAAATTGTTGTATACCCCACCTAAAAGCCGACACGAAACTACGGAAACCAAACTTACATTCCGTGGATGTATTTGTGCAAGTGAACGGTGTATTCACGAGTCACCAGCTTGTTCAAAGCGTTCTTCGACTTACGGTCGGTCTTCTTGGCCACCATCTTAAAAACCTGAAATAATAAACAGTTCAATACTTTGTCTACAACAAATCTTCAGCAAAAATTCGATAAAAACACGAGAAAAACAAAAGAAAAAACTAAAATTTGAGATGAACAACATCCAGAAAAATCAATTGATCCTAAGATCACAAAAACTTCGATGTAACAACTAAAACTCGATGTAAAAAGGATCAAAAACTTCGCGAAATGGGTGGAAAAACATTTGAGGAAAAAATTTCCAGTGGAAAATGAATTCGGGCCTTTTCACCGTAATCTTGTTTTCGTGGCGGGACGCGGAATAAAGCTAGGTGTTATAAAAAAGGCCCGCAAAATTAGAAAAATAACTTCTAACTCTAGTTTTACCTTCAAAAATACGCTCCAAAAACAAAAACTGTTTATTACAAACCCGATGGGATCAATTTTACACCCGTCTAATTTTATAGGTATAACAATATAGTATAATATGTACATTATGGCAAAACTATCAATAACATAGCTGTGGAATGGGAGGATATGAGATTGTTGTTCAGAATATGAGATGATATGGCAGTAGAGAACTTATAGCACCGGTATTTCCATATTGTGATAGTCTCCATTTCGGATGATCTGCAAAAAAAGACCATAAAGTAATATAAATCCGTTCAATCCCAAAGATGTTGTTCTCATTCGAAAGCTCAGAGCTTCTACTTCCATTCAATTTCCCACCTTATTCAAGCAAGTCGAGTAATGCTGGAGGTTTACAAAAGCTGGTAGACTCCAATTTCCAATGGTCACCGGCTGGGTTAGAGTGAGATCACTGGTCATGATATTGAACAACACAGTAAAACACTGTCCATTCTGTCCGATCTGCTTCAATTTCGTTGGGAATACCTCGAATTCTTTGAGAAATGAGCTTGGGAATGCGGCTAGGTGCAATAGCCCAATTTTATTTCCGCTGACCATTTTCTCCGTTACAGTGACCGTGTTATTGGGTAAATTCTGAAACAGCACATCATCCACAACATTCTCAATTCAAAAACCTACACTTGCGAAAACACTATGATAAGTGACCAGTCGATTTTTCCTTTTTACCACATTCTTCATCAACTTTTTTAGGTCCTCCTCGGAAAATCTGATCCTTTCGTCGATTGTAGCTACATAATCTCCCGTGATTTCGTTGTAAGGGACTTCTAGATAGTTCCTTTGATCAAAATCAGTGATTTCTCGAAATTCGACTGGTCGATTTAGATGAGAAAATGCCGTGTTCTCCGGGGACTTTCCTCGAATTTTGGGCCATAAGACGATCACCTAAAATTACCAAAAAAATAATGTTCCTATAAAACTTTCTTACCTTTCTAACCTTCTCCATGTTCTTGATGATATCAATGATCTTATTCAATCTATTCGAGTACTTGCGATGGCACTGTATGAGCACCGTGAAGGTCGTAAAATTTGTTGTTTTAGGTGATGCGAAGAAGGAAAACGGTGGCGGGGAGTAAATTCTGTTGAAAATTATCTAAAAATCAAACTCATAATCAAAAACACGAACCCTTTACTCACTTTCAGACAAGAAATGACCATTTTTTCGATGTTTCCAAAAAATTTGTGATGTAACAATTGCCCAAAAGTACTCATTTCGACCATTTGAGAGGTGGGGATTTGCGCCAAATCGTCTGTGATCTAAATTTCAAACCATAATGAGCTCAAAAATCGATGCTTACGAAGAAAACTTGATCTTCTTGGGTATGAATAGCCGCTTGCTTCCAATCGATGATTTCGGAAAAGGGTAATACCCAGCCATCTGAGAGTACAACTGGTACACAACCTGTTGCCAGGACTTCAAGAAATCGATAAGAGCCCAATCTACGTCCTCTGGGAGTCAAGCAGAAGGATGAAGTTCGCAGAAGTTGTTGATAATCATATCTGAAGTTAAGTGTAACATAAAATTTCATCTCCGAGGTCTCGAAATGCCTAAAATCACAAGAAATCCCAATAGAAAACCCTTACAGCTCATAATTCTTGTTGTCCACCTCACATCGACTGTCCTTGAACTTCTCCCAATCAGTATTATGCTTACAAGTTGTTACAATCACACTCGAATTTCCATTATGCAGATGATAAAGACTATCACGCGTAGTTGAACCTATCCCATAGACATATCTCTTGCCCTTGAAGCTAACCAAATGATCATCAACAGCTGGATTCTTGGTTCGAATCAAAGTTGGCCTTCCTCGCAATGGATGGGTTGTGTGAAACAAGGGAAAACTGATGTCAAACCCATGCCGAAAGGTCTAAAAATCAACAAAAATGCGGGGAAATACTTACTGCTTCATTGGCGGAGGCCCAAGCCATTATAGCATAGCCGGGATCGAATCCGATATCTTTTTGTGAATAATCGGGGTAAGTACCATAGTACAAGTTGAAAATGACGTGATTCCGCCCTTCATTCCACAACTTTTGAGAGCTTATCAGACTTGGAAGATCCTTTACAAAGTTCTCACTAAAATTAGAACAAAAGTTTCGGTAAAACGTCGTGTATGAACATCAAAAAATCAAAATATTCACCTTAACCTATCCCGATCAGTTGTGTCCAGACTCAAGACAAAAAGACAAGCTTCTTCGGGGTTCTCAGTATAAAAATAGCTCTCTCGGAGCACTCTGAGGATCTTAGAGTATGCCGGAGAGACGATTGACGTTGGCTCTGTCGGATACACATACACTTTCATGTTGTTCTTCTGACATCTACTCCAGTCGAAACATTTTTCCATTGTGCATTCGTGAAACCGTCTAAATTTATTCAAATTGAAATTCGAAAGATTCACTGACATTTTTTCCACTTGTTCTTCATGTTTTCCTTGAGGATTTTGTTCGGATTTCACAAGGAAGTTCAAACTTCCGTATAGTAATAGGAGGCTTAGGAGACGTGGCCATTCTCGCATGGATGCCAATTTTATTGCGAAATGGTGGAACCGGATATAAATAGACGTTAGATGGATAACATAAACGTTCAGGAACGCTCCAAAAGGTTCAAGAAAGGAAAAAATAATTTTGACGAGCAGAGGGCTTCTCGCGAGCTGCGCCCGAAGATAAAATTTTTTTGTTATAATCGAAAAAGTAGCGTAAAAAATTAGGTTAAATTATGGCAATATATGTCATTTTGCATCTAGAAATCGATCCGTGGAATCTCCAACAGTTGTAACAAACGCATATTTTTTTTTTCAACGTCTTCCCTCTACCTGCTGATATAAAGTAATGTCGGAGGACCCGTGACTCCCATGTAATTCGTTACAGAATTGTTCCGAATGTTTTATTGATTGTATGTAGTCAATTTTCAACCAAAAATTCTACGAGCTTACTGTAGATTTCTTAAACAAACCACATGTTCTTTGAGTTCGGGCGCAGCCCGCCCCAATCCGTCTAAAACTTCCCGCGAATTCACTGGAATTTGTCGAACACTTGACTCGATTTCGAAAACCTGCGAAAAACACATGACCCGAAAGGGGAATTCTTGAAAATTCTGGACGAATCTCGCGAATTTCGTGCTTCAAACGCCGTTGAAGCGGGCGGAGTTTGTACGCTAATGTTGTTTTAACATTCCGCGGACATTTCGCCACTTTCTACGCCAGTTTCGCGTGTTTCAGTGGATTTTTGGCTGGATATAAGTTTATTTCTTGAATTTAGGCTAGTTTCTCGTGAGAGTATTCTTCCAAATCTGGCTTGAAGCTCGTTTAGGCCATTGTGAATAATTCTGTGACTGGTCTTCTGACTAAAACCTTCAACTTCCGCGTTTTTGGTGCAATTTTATATTATTTTAGACCCCCAAAAATTTTTTGTTTTTGTAACCGTTTGAGTCAAGGTAAATCCTGTTGCTAGGCATACGGTTTAAAGTGAATCATCTTGTAATTGGTATGTTGACTTTCTTCTTGAGGTTGTTTGTGCGTGAAATTCTATTTTTGGAATTTATTTTTGGTCTGATGTTACACTAGACGATTTGTGTGATTTTGATGAAAATTCTCCCAATTTTTTGGCATTTAATGTTTAGTTTATGGTTTTTTATACAGTTAAGGCTGTTTTGAAATTTTCTTTAGTCAGTTTAGCAACCTATCTGCTGTATTTTTGTCCATTATATTCTCCATGGCTGATGATTTCAGAATCTTGCCTGTTTGAGCCTGTTTTCCCATTATTTTTTGTCTGGAAAAAGCTTTAAAACAATCTCCAGACCATGTGCTATAACTTCCGCGTTTTTAAACCCCCTGATTCTCACAAAATTCGAGCTAATTTTACTTCGTTTCAGCGAACATTTGAACATTATAAACCCGAATCGAAGAATTGTATAATGTCAGTGGTCGGATTTGACTTTGGTAACCAGAATGCGTTTATTGCGGTGGCGAGAGCCGGTGGAATTGATGTGCTCATCAACGACTACTCCCTCCACGCCACACCGTAAGTTTTTTCGCAATTTTTTTCTTCTTGCTTTAGGTTGATGAAAACATCCGAAATGTCCTTGAAATTAGGGGCAGTGATTCATTTATTAATTAACGGGATCAGAAAGTGTTAACATGTATGGAAACGAGTGTAGAATTAAGGAAATTTCTGGAAGTTTCAACGTTGATATAAAAAGTTTTATAAACTACAAAATTTTGGAATGTGCAATGTAGCAAAATAATTATTGTAGCTGCACAATGAGTTTTAGGGCTTATTTATCGATAAGAACGTCTAAATGTTCAGGAATTCAAGTAGTTTTAGTAACTTCCTCATGGATAATATAAGGAGCTCTTCAAAATCATTTCTTTTTCAGAGCATGCGTCTCGTTTGGCAACAAGAACCGCCAAATGGGCGTAGCAGCCCGTCAGGGAGTCTCCACCAACTTTAAGAACACTGTGATGAACTTTAAACATCTCCTTGGACGCAAGTTTGACGACCCTGTAGTTCAAAAATACGCCGAGTTTATTCCCGCGCCACTGGCTCGCGGTCCCAACGGCGATGTCGTATTTGATGTGAACTATCTTGGAGAGCGGTTACAAGTCACCCCGCAGCAGATCACGGCCGCCCATTTGACCAAACTAAAGCAAATTACGGAGAGTCAAATTGGGGGCACAGTCAGCGACGTGGTGATCTCAGTGCCGCCGGCCTGGTCCAACGACCAACGCTTGGCTTTGTTGGAAGCTGGCCAAATTGCTGGATTGAATGTGTTGAAGGTTGTGAATGAAAATACCGCCGTCGGGATCGCCTATGGGATCTATAAAAAAGGGCTCCTCCCAGGCCCCGAGGAAAAGCCCAGACTCGTCGCCTTTGTGGATGTGGGCCACTCCACCGTGTCCGCATCTCTCATGGAGTTCAACGAACGCCAGGTTCGAGTCAGGGCCTCCACTTATGATGATCATGTTGGAGGTCTGCACTTTGATAATGTCATCCGAGAACACTTCCGCAACGAATTTATCCAAAAGGTAGGCTCTTTGGGACGTTTATGTGGAGTTGGGCGACTGGAGAAAGAGACGATTGGGGATAGACATGGCTCGTCGGCCGGCCCGGGCCGAAAATCTCGGCCCGGCCTGAAGGGTTCCGGCCGGCCCGGCACGTCAAGAAAAAATAAAAGAAAAACGGGCGCCCAATGAAAAAGCCTAGAATTTCTTTTGGCATTCTGCCCTGTGCAAATCCGTTTTTGTCCAAATGGTTTGCAATATTTTGACATAAAGATTAATAGTAAATCACAAGATATTGATATCAATAGAAAGCTCGAGGGCTGCTTAAGCTAATAGAACCAAAATATACCCATAATCGTAGTATTTTGACAGTTTTCCATGGCGAAGAATACAACGTCTAAATAAAAGTTTGTATCGACGATACCGAGTCAGAGAGCACTGGAAGGAGGTATAGGCTCCACGTCAAAAAAATCCTTAAACTGTTCTTCGAGTATCTACACCGGTCCCGTCCCGCTTGATGGGACAGTTTTTTTGATAGTTGGCCTTGAAATTTGCACTATTTTTAGCCTAGCTCGAACCATGTTCAGAAAATGCGTCACGATGACACCCATTTAGAATGTACCAGCGGTATAAAAAACAGTTGTGTACGACTAGTAGTACTCCCTAGAGTTCCCATAAAAAAAATTAGGTTAAAAATTGTTGTTATGTGCAATTTGGATGACAGGTTTTATGAATTTTTTTTCGCTGTGAGAACCTTTGCAATGCCCGCAATTTCTTGACGTGCCCGGCCCGTTTCAAATTTTCCGTCGGCCCGGCCCGTTCTAAATTTGCTTCGGCCCGGGCCGGCCCATTGAAACGAAAGTCTCCCCAAGTCTAACTCCTTATGACCAAATTTCTTCTATCATCATGTAAATGGAAAAATACTGTGTTCCATAGCTATCTAAAAACAAAAGTACCTTTAAAAAAACCAATTGTGTCTTGACATTACGTTTATTTTCATTATCAAACCCAATTTTCGCTTCGAGATTCTGGATTTTAAATATTCCGGGCCGGGCCGAAACGCCGGCCCGGAAATGGTCCTCGGCCCGAAACGCCGGCCCGGAAATGGTCCTCGGCCCGAAACGACGGGCCGGAAATGGTCCGGCCGGCCCGGCCCGGGAGCCATGTCTACTCGGAGCTTCTGTACTCTTTTTTCTTTTTTGATTTCTCCGCGGAGACTCCGCCGATTTCCATGAAATTCAGGTTTTTCTAGAGCTGAGATTCGCCATTTTCAATTGATTGAATTTCAGGGAAAAATATTCTGAATTGACTTTGCTACGCCTCCCCGAAGTTTTTGAAAATTATTTTCGAACCGAAACCGCAAAAAACGGTCAATTCAGAATATCTTTTCCTGATATTCAATCGGTTGAAAATGGCGACTCTCAGCTACAGAAAAATCTGAATTTCATGAAAATCGGCGGAGTCTCCGCGGAGAAATCTAAAAAAGAGGACGGAAGCTTCGAGTGGCCCACCCTGTAAGGTTTTTCTTCGATGCAAGTGTCGAAATTGGGATAATCGAGGATTCTGATATCGAAAATGGCATTCATTTTGTTTTGATCTGTACTTTTTTCCTTGCTTAGGTAGTACTGTAAAGTAGTAGTTTTTTTGATTTTTTTTCATAAATACTCGATTTGGGGGGTTTCGATGGTGCTGATTTTGAAAATCTTATTCATTTTTTTCTGATTTGAATGCAGCACCATCGAAAAGGGACCCCAAATCGAGTATTTATGAAAAAAGCCAAAAAATTACTACTTTACAGTACTATCAAAGTAAGGAAAAAGTAAAGATTTAAAAAAATGAATGTCATTTTCAAAATCAGCACCCTCGATTATCCTAATTTCGACACTTGCATGGAAGAAAAATAGTACTTTTCGGTTTCCCCAATCGTCTTTTCCTTGTCCCAGTTCCGTTTATGGGCTGTACTAAAGATTTGAGATGAGAGTTTCGAGATTTGATAGTAAATTTTATATTGTTTTAGTACAAGATCGACGCCAAAACTAACCCTCGCGCCTGGCAGCGTCTGTTGGACGAAGCCGAGAAAGTTAAAAAGCAAATGTCGGCCAATAGCACTGCCATCCCGCTGAACATTGAGTGCTTCATGAATGATGTGGATGTGAGCGCGAAATTGTCGAGGTAAGTTGGGGTCTAGTGCAATATAAAAAGTTAATTTTTGGATGTTTTTATAGATAAAATCGGTTTTTAAGAAGAATTAGAGGTAATTTGAAGGGGTTTACGTTTGGTTTTAGGGAAATTTAGGCTAAAATTATGTCTGATTTTACCATGGATAATATAATTTTTTTCCTTATTTTTCAATTTTTAGAGCCGAATTCGAACAACTGGCCGATCCGTTGTTCCAAAGAATCCGAAATCTCCTCAGTGCTCTGCTCCAGGACTCCGGCATCCAGAATCTTCAGGACATTGCCGAGGTCGAGCTGATTGGAGGCTCTTCCCGCATCCCGTTCGTGAAGCAAATCGTCGCCCACGCCTTCAACCGCGAGCCCAAAACCACGCTGAATGCGGACGACGTGGTGGCCAGAGGCGCCGCAATGCAATGCGCCATCCTGTCGCCGACGGTGAAGGTCACCGACTTCCACGTGATCGACAGCGTCAATTACAACATCACGATCGATTATCTGAACAAGGAGAACCAACAGGTCACCCAGCAGATCTTCAAACGCAATGACGACTTCCCCAGCTTCAAGTCCCTCCCCCTGCACAAGGTGGAGCCCTTCACAATCGCGGCCCAATACGAAAATCCGCAGGAAATCCCGTACAGCGAGCCCAAAATCGGGACCTGGCTCGTGAACGGCGTCACCAAACCGGCGGACGCGGACTACAGAGTGGTCAAAGTGAAGCTTGGAGTGTCTTTGAATGGAATTTTCACCGTCCAAAAGGCCATGTACGAGGAGAAAATCGAGGAAGAAGTGGAAGAGCCCATGGACGCCCAACCACCTCAAGAAACGAAGGAAGAAGAGAAGAAGGAGCAACCAGAAGAGCCCAAACCCAAACAAAAACGCATCAGAAAGGTGGTCCATGAGCTGCCGGTGGAGAAGATTGCGGGCCGAAATGTGGATCTCACCCAGTACATTGAGTTCGAAAAACGAATGCAACAGAATGATCTCAATGAAAAGTTGAAGGCCGATGCGAAGAATGCGGTCGAGGAGTATGTGTACTCGATGAGGGACAAGCTCTGCGAACAGTTGGCCGAGTTTGTAACGGAAGAGGTGGGTTTTTGTTTTTTTGGGAAATTGGGGATCTGGGATATTGTAGTAGGGAAAAGTTGGAAATTTTGGGGAAGTTTGGAGATGGAAAAGTCAGAGGTGTTAGTAGAAGGATGGAGAGGGAATTTGGAGGGGTTTGGGAGGATTTGGGATATTGTAGTAGGCAAAAAGTGATGATTTTTTATATTGTAGTAGATAAAAGTTTGAATTTTTGAGATGGATTGGAGATGAGAGGGGTGGTAGGGGTGTTAGTAAAGTGGTGAGAAGGTTTAGAAAAGATTTTAGTAGATTTGAAGAATATTTTTATATTGTAGTAGGCAACAAAATTTTTTGAAAAAGTGATGATTTTTGGGAAATTTTTTGGTTCAAGTGGGAGATTATGGATCAGGAATGATTTAGGAATTACAAGAAAGCCAAAGTAGCCTTGATTTTAGTGATTTTTGAGAAGTCGGATATTGTAGTAGGTAAAAAAAAAGATAGTGAAAGTGCTCAATTTTGGGGAATTGGAAGAGTTTGTTTAGGTTATGTAGAGAGATTATAGTGTTATTAAGAGATTTTTGGGGGTATCACTTGTTATTTTTTATTGTAATTACCGTGTATTTTTAGGAATCCGAACGATTCCGCGGCCTCCTCACCGAAACCGAAGACTGGCTGTACGGAGACGGCGAAGAAGCGGAGCGCGATCTGTACGAAAAGAAGCTGGCCGAGATCCGCGAAGTCATCGAACCCCCAATCTCGAAACGCCAACGGGAAAAACAGGATCAAGAGGAAATCGAAAGAAATCTCCGCGAAGCCGAGAAGGAATTCCAGGCCGAAAAACTGAACGAACCCCGCGTGGAGGAACCCATGGACACGAAATAAATCCAACGTACCGCTAATTTATCCTGTGAGCTTTTCCTCCTGATCGTTTCTGGTTGTTTTCAAGGACGGATCGAGCATCTCCATCTACCTTATACCTATGTCCTACTTGTTTTCTTTTTAAAATAAACGATAATGATTCGGTGAAATTGGACTTGAAATGGATTGTGTTTGCGAGAATAGAGAGTGTGGAAGGTTTTAAAACAAAAAATGAGGCATTTGGAGGTATTTGGCAGGGAGAAATAGTAAAAATAAAAATTGGAATTGCTGATAACAAGGATAATACAGGGTGTCCAGAGAAATGTGCCGGAAAGTTTTTGTCGATTTCTTGGCGCTCAATAAAGATATCCGAAAAATTCTTTTTGCAGGATAAAGAAGAGTTTGGGCGGTTTTTTTACCGAAAGAATCATTTTTTCCGCCAGCGCGGAAAGTAGTGTATTCGGCGGAGACTTTTGATCGCTTTTTTGGCCATCACACCAATTTTAAACGCTTTATTATGATGCTGAAACTTCCGGAACGTCTTCAAATTTTTGACGCAATAAATCACACAGACAGCGACATCGCAATGCGATCCCATATAGCGACTGCACGGTGCAGCCTGTCGCTGCAACACCGATAAAGTCCGAGTGCACCGTGCGGAGATTTGAAACAGCAAGGCAAAAGGAAATTTGAACAAAATATATTTTGTTGTTTTCTGGTGCACCAAGTGGTTTTGCGATGGCTTAGCTTCTGCCAAAGCTTGGTGACAAAATTTTCGAAGGCATACGAAGCCAGCAGGGTGTTCCAGCCAGGCCATAAAAATTGTGGTGGACCATGTCTTGTCCGCAACTGAGTTATGGTCTGCGCCAATTGGGCGAGCGTCCGCCATACCTTCGCCGAACACTTGGTAAACATGAAAATATGCAAATATCTTTGTTTCAACCATCAAACTTCATAATAAAGCGTTTAAAGTTGATGTGATGATCAAAAAAGCGATCAAAAGTCTCCGCCGAATACACTGCCTTCCGCGCTGGCGGAGAAAATGATTCTTTTGCACAAAAAACCGCCCATATTCTTCTTTATCCTGCAAAAAGAATCTTTCGGATATCTTGATTGAGCGCCAAGAAATCGACAAAAACTTTCCGGCACATTTCTCTGGACACCCTGTATAGAAATTCATAGGAAATGGCCTTACATGAAGCCCAGTACTTCTCAAAAGTGTGCTTTAGAACTTGGTAATTGTGCGTAGAGTAATCGCATTATTTGGTGCTCTTTCCGATGGTGTAACGCTTGTCGATTCGCTCCAACATCTCCGGTTATCAGATTTGTTAGGCCTCGCTTGGAGTGAAATATTCAAACCGTAAAGGATAATGTTTCTACATAAAAACAATTTTTTTCCGCACGAAGCTGCTTAAGTTATGGACAAAAAGCGTTTGTCTCTCTGACCGCTCTCCGCGTTAAGCGTACTCTCTAGGCGGCAAAGGTTGTTGAATATCTTGGGGGCGCTTGCAAAGCGCGAGCTAAAACTTTCAGGAATTGATATCTAGTCCATACCCGACGTGTGTGCAAAATTTAAAGAAAATCTGAGCGTCGCACTTGGGGTACTTCGCTTGTAAACTAAAAAAGTTATAGCCAATTCAAATCCGGCCGAAAAATTGCCGCACCCTGTAAAAAAACCCTTTTCAAACTTCAGCGGGCCACATTATTCGTCGCCACCGCCATCCTCGCCGCCATTGTGACTACCATTTTCAATTTCACGGCACCAATAACAGAATTACTGTATTCAAAAAAAACTTTTTTAATCTAATTTTATTATTTACATATACGTTAGTTTTCAGCTTGAATCTCCATAAAAATCATCCGAGTTGAGTCGATGAAAGGATTCAAAGGGTAGATTGCACGTGGGGACCACTGGGGCATCTCCATCGAGGAAAAGTAGAGAAAAAAAAAAATATTTCGTCGTGAGATCTCTAAATAAGGCAATTATAATAATCATGAACCTGTTAGAAGAAAAGTAATCAAAATAGAGCAAAAAACTTGATAAGGGTTTGCGAAATAAGCTTCCAAATCGTGTATTTTACTCTAAACAAAGCTTTCAACAAGGTTCTAGAAGACCAAGTGCCCCCGGATTATAGACTTTCCCAGAGATACAGGGTGGGCCACTCGAAACGGGTAAGTTTTGTCCTTGGATTTCTCCGCGGAGACTCCGCCGATTTTCCCGAAATTTAGATTTTTCTGTAGCTGAGACCCGCCATTTTTAACCGGTTGAATTTGAAAAAAATATATTTTGAATTGACCTTTCTGTGCCTTCCCAAAGTTTTGAAGAATTATTTTCGAGCCGAAACCGCTAAAACTTTGAAAATTTTTGGAATGATTTTCAATTGACTTTCCCGGACTTGGAAAATTTTTGGCTTTTTTTGGGGGAAATCGCGGAGTAAAAAGTTGCTAGTGCTCGCCTTAAACTTGTTTAAAGCAAGTTGAAAGCCACAAGAGGGTTGTTTGTATTACCATTAGGGCACAAACATTAAAAAAAAAAAAAAAATTCAAAAAGATTGCAAAAGTCCACACAATTGGCAACGAGCCGCAGCTCCAAGTCATTGAAGCTTGAAGCCCAGCCCGATTAAAGATAGACGATGTTCACGATCTGCAATTCGAGCTGTTCACGACTCTCATGACTCTCAAAGCTCCTACAAGTTTGTGCTGCGAGAGGAAATGGGCATTTCGAACTCAGATAGAAATATTAATAATCAGGTCGTTAAATAAAATTGTTTTTACGACTATATTTTATGGTTATCTGAGGAAAAACTTAGAAAATTTCACCCAAAAACTCGAAAAAATGACCAAGTTTTCGAAATCATTCCAAAAATTTTCCAAGTTTTAGCGGTTTCGGCCCGAAAATAATTCTTCGAAACTTTGGGAAGGCACAGAAAGGTCAATTCAAAATATATTTTTTTCAAATTCAACCGGTTAAAAATGGCGGGTCTCAGCTACAGAAAAATCTAAATTTCGGGAAAATCGGCGGAGTCTCCGCGGAGAAATCCAAGGAAAAAACATACCCGTTTCGAGTGGCCCACCCTGTACACTCCGACTACAGTAAATCTTCGAAATAATCCAAATTTATAAGAAAAATGCTCAAGAAATCCCATCAAAAATCCGTGCCCTCAATTCAGTCATAACCTGCTAAGATACGACCTAAAATAAGTCTACCTCTCAGTTTCAATTTATCAACGACCATTCAGTTTCAGCGCACCGTCGATCCGCTAATCTTCCCATCATTAAAATCGTCGGCTGGGATCGAATATCGCCGATTGTAGCTCCTCTCAAAAAGAGACCTCAGCCACCACACACCTCTCATGACATTCACGGGAACGGGGGACTCCGATGATTACCTAAATTCCGAACAATCCAAAAACAAAACGCAACTTACTTTTTCCATTTTGCCCATCATCTAGAACTCATTCTGCGGCAATTCGAATCAAATATAGTCTCCAATGTTCAAAGCCTGAGGGTTTCAGCCATTCTTCCCAGGCGTAAAGGTCTTTGGAGAACTGCGAGTATCAGATAACTCTGAATCATCTAAAATTCCATATAAATTAAAAACTGCATCAAAACCTAAAGAAATCGGAAAAAATTGTCAAAAACTCACCGAAAAGATGTCATAAAATCCATGACTCTTGTCCATACCCATCCTGATGCATTCAAAATTCCACTAAAACGTCCGAAATCCCTCCACGTTGCAAAAAACGTTCCAACCAATTGAAAAAATTTGAATGAAATTCTGAAAAAAACGTCAAATTTTCCCACGAATTTTCACAAAAACCTCAAAATTTGCATATTAAAATTCGGCAAATTTTCGTTTGCATTTTTCTCATTCACCGGTTGAGAAAATCCTGGTATCCGCCACCCCTCATCTATTTGCAAAGATGTCATCACCCGCCAAGAGCGACGCCGTCACGAACACGACGAAGACCCCTTCTGCTTCCACCGCCGCCGTCCCGGTGGTTGCAGTTGGGGTGGCCTCCGCCACCGCCGCCGTCCCGGTGGTCGGGGAAGGGCCGACGGGTGAGTTCAGTGGGGGTTTTTGGGGATTTTTTGGGGTTTTCGGGATTTTTTTGGGTTTTTTTAAAATTTTAAGATTTAACAGTGGAAGTACTCCAAGTGCGACGCTCAGATTTTCTTTAAATTTTGCACACACGTCGGCTATGGACTAAACGTCAATTCCTGAAAGTTTTAGCTCGCGCTTTGCGGGCGCCGCCGAGATATCGAACGATTTTTTGCTGCCGAGAGAGCACGCTAAACGTGGAGAGCGGTCAGAGAGAAAAACGCTTTTTTGCCATAACTTTGGCAGTTTCGTGCGGAAAAATTTGATTTTTTGTAGAAACATTATCCTTTACAGTAGAAGTAGGCATGAAAATTTTCGTGCCGAAATTCGGCAAAAAATCTTAAATTTTCGCCGACTTTCGAGCTAAAAATCTCGGTTGTTTCTGCAAAGCGCGAGCTAGGATTCTCGCATATATCTTAGAAAACATTATTCTAAATTTGTGCCAATTTTCATCAAAATCTGAGCGTCGCATTTGGAGTACTTCCCTGTAAGATGACTTACATAAGCTTAGGGCCAGAAATATAAAAAAATATATATCAATCTCGCTGACTTGTCTAGTACAAGATAATTCTGCAGTAAAAAACTCAAAAAAGAGAGCTCAAAAAATTTAAAAAAACTCAAAAAAGAGAGCAAAAAAATTCTCTCCAAGGTCCAAAAATGATGATCTGGATCGGTGGCCAGCACTTCAGTCCAGATCCAAGGCGACATTCGGAAGGCAAAGATCTGGAAAAATCCGTCAATTTTACATAATAGTCCATTTTTTGTGAAAATTGTCAAAAATCATCTCTTTTTAGAAGCCCCATTTTGTTTTCCAAATAACTCCAAAAATTTACCTTTCCCCAAAGATATTTGACGGATTTTCTAGAAATTTGTCACCCGAATGTCAGAATTGATGTCCAACGTTCAAAATTATGGCTTCAAACATCTTCATGCACCTCCAGAATCCCTCCAAGAGCCTAATCCCGGTCGAAGATGGATCATTTTTTTGATTGTGGCAGGTCCAGCGACTGATGGCATCACCTAAAATATTATTTATAATATAATTTACTGTATTCGTTATAAATTATTATCATACATCGTAACTTGGATTATTTTTGGAGACAAAAATCCCAAATAAAGAGTAAACTATTCATTTTCACGGCCAAAAATAGCCTTACTTTGTGTTTTCTCCAATTGCCATCGAACACCGTCTCCAATCTGATTCGTGGACCAGGTAACAATTTTATTTTTGCTTTCTTCGCCTTTTCAGTTTCGTCAAGGTATTCCAAGATAATTCAAAACTCGATGGGTCCGTCCCTGTCAAGAGTCCATTTCCAATTCCGTTGGCGCCCTGAAACTTGAACCATTACAATTGGATATTCGAATTCTTTCATAAATTCTAATTGTATAAATCATAACAATAAATACTTACACCATTTTATACTCTCTCTTGTTACTTATAACGGGGTTTTCACTGTGAGACACCACCTGATAACACGATGAACTTCCTGGACCTTCTACTTTGGATCAATTCAATCACTGGGCTGAATGGTGAAGAACAACATCTACTGGACCATGTCGACGATCATCACTTAGGTTTAGGGTCGCATTAGACTATTTCCAAGGGGTGGGGAGCTCGTCTCGTCCATGGATGGACGTTATTGTGGTTGTTCTTGGCACCTGTCCTCGTTTTTCTTGTCAGAACCTTGTTGAAAGACCTCTTGATGTGCTCTGTGATTTTCTCCGGGTGGACTTGACTTCTCGTCGTTCAGGCTCGTCGAATTTTCGGTTGCGTGTCGCGTGGACCTTTTCAGAGAATTCCAATCAATCAACAAATACATCTTCAGGATAACAAAAAGGGACGCCAAGGCACCTACTTTCGCCATGATCACTTCGAATCAGCTCCATCTTCAGTTCAACCACCAGTGTATTAATTCTACCATCCATTAATTCCATCTCATCAACATCTTCACCATCAAATTCGTTTTTACATCCGACCCCGTCTCCAATTGGAATTTTCAATGTTCGCCACAAATTTTGGATTAGCAACCTTTAGCAATGATTTGTTTGGCCTGGAGATTATTCGTGACATCAATATCGCCTTGGAAATGACTGAAGAACCAATGAATATCTGAAATGAAGCATTTAGAAGACCGATACAAGGAGAAAACAGAAATTACAGAAATTTTAGACGTTTTCGCCCCCATTTGACCCCTGGACTCACCTTATTTTAGCTGAAGTTGAACATCAGCATACCAATCTGACCATTTTCATCTCCATGAATCCAATCCAGCACCCGTTTTCCATGATTTTCACGTCGAAATGGCCCCAAATCACCCAGAACTTGTCCACCTGCACCTGATCTTCACCAATCGAGAACCAATCATTATCTTGATTCGGACCACCACCTTTAATTTGGTTCCATCTCATCTTCTGGAGTCCTTTTGAAGGTTCTCCTTGTTCCACGTTGTCGTTTGATCCGATCTTCGGGTCATTCAGTGTTCTACGGCTTTCGAGCCGCTGTGCTCTCGTTTTCCTGATCACCACTTAAATACGCCTTCCGGTCGCCATCAACGAAAAAAATCAGCTCGGGTTTCTTGTCGGTATTATGGTTTTGTCACTGGACTCCAATGTGGATCGATTTCCGACATCTGTGGAATTTTTCTGGAGAAATCGCGAATTGTTCACAGGATCTTGATTCAAATATGGAGCCTTCGATCATCGTGGATTTTACCTTCAAGATTGTGGATCGTCATCATCCGGATCTCCGCCTAAAACCAAGAAGGATTACTTTAGAAAAAGGATAAAATTTTTGTGGGGAAAATTAAGATAATATTAGAAATGACCTTAGTTAATAGGGACCTTAGGAATAGTTTTTTTTTTTTTTTTTTTTTAAATTTTGGGCCATACTTTTTCAATTTTTCGACTAATTTTGGTGATTTCAGTGCCTCCCAGCACCGCCGGCCAGGCCTCTGGCCAAAACGTGGCCCGCACCGTTCAGGCCGAGCATCCGCCGGCGGTTGCGGGCTCCCCTCTGGGTGCCCATCGCTTCGGCGTCCCAGGGGGTGAGGGAGGACTTAGCGTTGCTAGTCCGACCTCAGGCTCGCTGTTTTCGCGCTCGTCCGAAAACAGCGCCGGGACTTCCACGCTCCATGGAGTCCCGTCAATCGCCTCTTATGAGGAGTTTGAAGCCTACAAGGCGATGATGGCACAGAAGACGCCGGAGCCAGGGGATGAAGAGAAGACGAAGCTGAGGGCGAAGATGGAAGAGCTGATCGAAGAGAATCGACAGCTTCTAAGGAAGACCGATGATATGAGGAAGGCGAAGCAGGCCACAGAAGCCTTGTGGCTCTCAGAAATGGAAAGGGCCAACAAGGCCGAAGCCGACCTGGAGGCCGCTCAGAAGGCCATTTTCGAAATGAAAACAAAAGAATACCGAGCTGGAAGAAAGCTCGAAGAGGCCATAAGAGCCAAAGATGAGGCTCTAATCGAATTGGAGAGGGAAAAGGAAGAAACATCCCGTCTCAAGCAGCGACTCACCGACCACTTGAAGAAAGCCGAAGCCGATGCCAGACCTCCACGAACTCACCGTTCAAGAAGTCCGTTGACACGAACGGCGCCTTCGTCTTCGCCGACGCCTGACGTCGAGCCTCCCGCAGAAGTCGTCTCGCCCCCAGTCGAGGATCAGGTCTCGGAAGGCCATGAAGAACCAGGACCACAACATGAGGCCCCGGGACCCCTGCGAAGGATGCCCAAATGCAGGAGGCGGTGCTGTTACCAGCCGCCGCCTCCTGCACCTCAAGCTGTTCTTCGGCCTCCCCGAAGATCCAGGGAGGTCGAACAACTCGGCCCGATCATCGAGGAAGTCGTTGAAGAACGTCCGAGGAGGAGAAGCCGTCAGCCTCCAGCCCGGCTCGTCGTCGACATGGCACGCCGAAGCTATGCGGCGATAAGGAGCTCAATAATGCCTCGTAAGTTTATTGGCTCTTGTTTTTTTCTTGTTAGGCCAAAACCCTAGAAATAAACATGAGGTGTTTTTTGAAGAAAAAAGATCCATATATAATTCTCAATAATATCTGTTTTTTTCAGGCAGAAGAGCTCAAGTCCGGACGGATGATGCTCCGTGGTTCCTTGGATAAGGTGGAACCAAATAAGGTAAGTTGTTTTGGGAACTGTTTGGCCTTGATTTAGGCTAAAGTAATATACTTCACTATCTTCAGACGAAGGCCGGTCTGGACCAGCGTGGAGAAGTGGATCCGGCACCCGTGCCCCCTGAATCAGTCCGGGGGGCCTCTGGAATAAGAAAAAAGGGTGCCCATCCACTTGTTATGGTCAAGATTGGGGATTTTGGACTATAATAAGGTAAGTTATCATGCTGAATTTATATTTATTCCTTATCTTTTTCAGAAATCCCTGAAAAAGACGAACTGAGGGAAAGGTGGAGCACCCTGGCCTCCCGAATGAGCCCGGGGGGCCATTGGACTGTGAAAAAGGGTGCCCACCTTTCTTTACGATCCCTCGTGTGGACGTTTTGGTCGACCGGAGCGCCCCGGCCCCTCACTTCATCCGGGGGGCCTCTGGAAACCTTACGGGTGCTCGGTTAGACCAAACAGGGTAAGATTTTATTGTTTTGGGAGCTTCCTGACTTTTATTTGGGCTAGAGCAATATAATCTTCCTATTTTCAGATGAAGGCCAGTCCAAACCGAAGTGGACCTGGAACCCTCGCCCCCTGAATTAGTCCGGGGGCTTTTGGACAAAAAAGGGGCGAACCAATCAACAGAAATTGAGGTAAGCAAGATACTCATGCCTAGGAATTTCGAGCGATGTTGTACTAAGCACAAGCTCTGGAAGGGGTTGGTCAGAATGGGCCGGAAGCGTGAATTTTTTTGGATTGATTTTGCTTTAGGAGTTCAGTTGCTTTGCGTGTATAGTAGTTCAGCCGAGTTTCCAGCATTTTTTTAACCAACTTGTTGGGAGCTGCACGCCGGAAACGATCTATCTATCTAACACAAGGTTACACAACCTATTAACGATTTTATGTCGCAATAGTTCCGTTTCCCAACGAGATAGCACCAAAACCAAAACGTTTTTCGATAAATTGTTACCTAAATTAATATAAAAGTATTCTGGAGGCAGAAGGACAACAATATATGAACTGCTGCCGTCGAGGATACTAAAATACGCTCAGAAAAGTGGCGTCTAACCCGAATAGATGTATTATAGACACAAATGTGATAAATATTGCCTAAATAAATCAAATCCCTTAAAAATTTAGCTAAAAAAGAGATTTTTCGGAGCGGAGTAGGGCAAAAATTTGCACTGTCCTGCAGAAAGGTCTCATAAACAAATCTGATTAAGCCTTTTTCCCCAAATTTAGACTAAAATGTCGCTTCCGGGTCGATTCTTCACCGCATGGTCGACACCTAAATTTCGAAAGAACGAAAAAACAAAAAAACACTTACGTATATCCAAGAGATACCTTTCATCGCCTAAAGCAACCTTTTCTCCAACTTCTGAAGCCATCCTCTTATTTTTACACCTTCTGCAAAAACGGAAATTTGTTTTTGGGAAAAAATATCTTTGTCAAAATCTCGAGTTGCGCCCGAGACTTTTGTAAATCTTGGTGCTATATGATACGAAAGAACTTGGAAAAGAATTTTTTAAAAGCCGGTTTAGGTTTAGATTGCATCTGGGGCAAAAATTTTAGTTTTTTGAGGTCCACACGTTTTTATTATTATTTATAAGCAAGAAACTATACAATTGTTCTAAAAATAACTTTTTATAATTTTTATTGTAAATTGCCTAATTTTTGTCCTGAGGCTCTGGCGTTTGCTGCTAATTCTCCTCGATTTTCCAACCTACAGCGCGGAAATTTTCTCAAAAACTAGTGTGACTGTTCTAAAAATGCAATAAATTCGATCCCGACATAACAGCTAACATAACATTATCTCCTCTTTTTCAGACTCTTACATCAACACGAGCTCAATTGTTCACCGGATCAATGTTTGCTAAGATCCGAGCCAATTTTGATGCCATAGTTTAAAAGAACCATTCGGACCCAAATCGAGGTAAGTATTCTTTTTTGTGCTATTTTTTAACATTTAGGTAAAAAATTTTGGGATTTGTTATATTGGACTTCAGCATTCGCTGAGTTGGGCTGGGAGTTAAAAAACCTTTATTATTTTGGTTGTTTTTTCTTTATAAAGAATTTTCGGCGGCGATGGGTTAAATTTATCCTGATTTATTGTAGCTTTCGGGTGCTGACCTGATATTATATTAGGTATGAAGTCTTCAAAAAGTCTAAAAAAGGATAATTTATATTTTATGTTTATATTTTATCTATTTTTTTCAGAATTACGCCAAAATGGTCTCGATTTTGAGCAACCTCCGGTGATCCTTTACCACTGAGGAGTTCGAACGGAAGTGAATTGATGGTCCAACCCTTGAAAATGAAGTAAGTTTATGTTTCTTTTGGTTTTTTGCTGTTTAGATCCGGATTTTGGCGGCATGCATGTGATCGCATGCACCGTGCAAGTGCAACATCGCAGCGGCGCAAACTTTTCTCGACGGAACCGGCGCGAATTTTGGGCGTACGAAATGAAATTGCACAGTGCGAAATTTTTCGAAAAGGATCAAAAAATTTCGACGAAATTGCATTGCGCGGCGCGAAAAAATAGGTTGAAAAGAGTCTACGCCCTTTCTGGAACTGCTAGTACTACACGCGCTCAAAAGTAAGCATGGCTGCAAACCGGGCCAGCCCGGGCCCGAGGTTTGCAAAATTGGAAAGCCCGGTCCGGTTCGGCCAGGAAAATTTTTATACTTGGTTGGAAGGAAAAAAAGCGGTTAATGAAATGAAAATTATGGCAAATTTTTGCAAAATGTAAAAAGAATTTAGCAAAACCTAAGCATAGTGCAATTGCCGCTGGATTATTTATATAAATTACTAATTCGCCATAAATTTTTTTACCATCTGATTACAAAAAATCATAAACTTCTGTGTATAGTCACCAAAATTTTAGCAAAAATATTTTTATCACAGATCTTTTATTGGATCTGAAAAAAGCTACGCTGCTATTGCGTATTTTTGAAAAATTTTCCGGTTTCTTTTTTTGCCATTAACTATGAGGTCGCACTTTAGAATTTCTGACAAGGAAAGTACTTCTATGGGGCGGAGTTACCGGTCGAGACATACATCAAAAAAATCGCAAATTTTTCTGATTCAGAACATGCAAAAATTAGCTGCCTAATTTTGATTTGTAAGGGTGAAAAAAATCCTCAGAACTTTTCTCGCAACACCACGCAAGTTTTTACCAAATCAAATGCTTGTTTTTGAGCTAGAGTAAATCCTGGTATCGTCACAAGCCTTAAAATATCAAATTTTATCTCAACTAACTTTTTTTTACGCGTTAATTAGTAGTTGCAATAAAATTCAAATTTTATACGCGTTAATTAGTAGTTGCAATATTAAAAGGTGGCATTTTCGTGGTGTTGCGAGAAAAGTTGATTTTTTCACCCTTACAAACCAAAATTAGGCACCTAACTCCTACATATTCTAAATCAGAAAAATTTTGCTATTTTTTTGATATATGACTCCACCTGTAACTCCATGCCCCATAGAAGTACTTTCCTCGTGAAATTTTTTTCAAATTGACTTGAAAATTATTTTTTTATTTGGGCGAGTGGTAAATTATGTCAAAAAAGCTTATTTTTGACCTTTTTCCGGGCAAAACTCAGATTTCAAAAAAAAAAACCCCCGGGCCGGGCCTAAAAATCGAAGCCCGGCGTCGGGCCGAGAAATAAGTCGGCCCGGCCCGGAGCCATGCCTACACAAAAGTCCTGACAATTTGCGCACCGTTCACCCTTCTTTCATTTTCATCAGCATTTGTTGCCGCAATTTCCCGTTTTTGCACTAGTGACCTGCATTTTTGCGCGCGACAACCTCGAATTTGCGGGCGCGACGTCCAAAACCCGAACTTTCCCACGGTGCGAAAATTGTCAGGGCTTTTGAGCGCGCGTAGTGTTTTACTGTAGCCCTTTTCGAAAATGGAGAAATCTGTTTTTCGACCTTCCCTATTTTTCCTTGTCTCTTTGGCGGACATTTTTATACGTTCCTTTTTCAGACTCTTGCGCCAACGTGAGCGCGTTTGCTCCCATTGGATCAATCCCTTCCCTAATGGACAGATCTATGCTTTCAAGCGCCAAGTGGACAAAGATTGAAAGGAAAAAGAAAAAAAAGCCAAGAAAAGGCAAAAAAAAGAATAAAAGTAAAAAAAATAAAAATAAAAAAAAATTAATATAAAAAAAAGAAAAAGGGCAAAAAAAAGAAAAAAGCAAAAAAAAAGAAAAAAAAGCCCAAAAAAAAGGAAAAAAGGCAAAAAAAGAATAAAAAGAATAAGAAAAAAAAATTAAAATAAAAAAAAAAAGAAAAAAACGTAAATTAATTAAAGCCTAAAAAATAAGAAGGCAAAAAAAATACAAGAATTTTGTATGGTCTCCGTCGCCGCTAATCATCCCAAAAAATTAGCTCCAACTTATATCACAATGGATTCTTAGTGGGACCTGATCATGTAAGTTATTTTTTCGGCTTGTATTTTACCTTGCTTTAGTTTAAAATTATGTAATTTGGATTTTATTTTCAGTATTTTTGGAAATCTTTGAGTCCCGAGACGGAACCTACGAATTTTTCCCTTTCCGACCAAGCAGCCAGAAGAACTCGAGACTTCGGATCAACATGGATTCAAGAAAGAGCATGGTCAATACGAAGCAGTGAATGTAAAATGTAAGTTTTGGTTAGATTATGGAATGTAGAGGACCTTCGACATGTTTTTATAATACAGGGTGTCCAGAGAAATTCCGCGGAAAGTTTTTGTCGATTTCTGGGCGCTAAATCAAGATATCCAAACAATTCTTTTTGCATCGTAAAGATGAAGAATTTCTTCAAACACCCTGTGTTAGCATTCGTGTTTTGACGTTTTCTTTATTTATTTTTATTTTTCAGACGTTTTCGATACCAACACCCATTATTTTGACCCCATTTGGAAGTTTCTCCACTGCCAATTGTATGAAAAAAGAAGAAAAAAGCCAAAAAAATAGAAAAAAAAATTAAAAAATATAGAAGGCTAAAAAAATGAAAATAAAAAAATGAGAATTGTTAAAAAGCCAAAAAAAAGTCTTAATTAATTTAAAAAAGAAAAAAATCTTATACTCTTATATTGAAAAAAGAAAAATAAAAAAAGAAAAAAAGAAAAAAAAAAGAAAAAAGGCTAGAAAATAAAAAAAGATAAGATAAAAGCCTAAAAAAAAAGAATGTAAAACAAAGACCCAACTCCATCTTCACCTTTCGCTCTCCACTCCCACCACCTCCTTATCAACATGGAATTCAAGGAGTCCGTGGTCAATATGAAGCAGTGAATATAAAATGTAAGTTTTGGTTAGATTGTGGAATGTAGAGGACCTTAGACATGTTTTTATAATATAATATTAGCATTACGTTTTATTTATTTGTTTTTTATTTTCAGATATTTGTTGATCACCAAGGCACATTGTTTTCAACCCATTTGGAAGTTCCTGCAAGATCCAAGGCCATTTTTATGCAAAAAGGACATGGAAAAAGAAGAAAAAAGCCAAAAAAATAGAAAAAGAAAAAAAGTAAAAGATAAAAGGCCAAAAAAATAAAAAAAAGTAAAGAAGGCTAAAAAATGAGAATAAAAAATAATGAGAATCGTGAAAAAGCCAAAAAAAAGCCTATATTTTTGTGTTGAAAAAGAAATAAAAAAAAAGAAAAGAAAAAAGGCTAGAAAATAAAAAAAAGATAAGATAAAAGCCTAAAAAATAAAAAGAGTTTAAAAAAAGCTCCAACTCTATCTTCACCGTTCTCTCTCCACTCCCACCACCTCCTTTCCTCCCTCCTCTCTCCCTTCCCCCCACCTCCCCCAATCATCAGAGGATTCTTTGATGATTAAAGTAAGCTTTTTTATCACTTTTGTAGTTTTTTTCTTCCTTTTGAGTTCAGATGCTGCTCATTCTATTTTTAATACCTTTATTTTCATGGAACCCGTCGCAAGTCTGACCTTTGGTGCCTTGGCGAAGATGGAGAAATCAATGTTATCTCATCGTCGAATGGGAGAATCAGGTCAGTTGGGAGGAATAAATGTGGGAACCGAGTTGTAGAAGGGATACTAGGAGCTGTTTAGTCGAGAAAGAGTTTGGTTTTGTGAAAGGCCCGCCATTACGACATATTTTTCTGAAATGTTGCCGTAGGGAGTACTATTTTTCCTAATTCTGTTTTTTTCGGGTTAAAAATGGATTTGACTTACAGGGGAAGTACCCCAAGTGCGACGCGTTGGGCGACGCTCCGATTTTCTTTAAATTTTGAACACACGTCGGCCATAGATTAGGCATCAATTCCTGAAAGTTTTAGCTCGCGCTTTGTGGGTGCCGCCGAGATATCGAACGATTTTTGCCACCGAGAGAGCACACTAAACGTGGAGAGCGGTCAAAGAGGAAAACACTTTTTGGCCGTAACTTCGCTAGTTTTGCGCGGAAAGAATTGATTTTTCTGTGGAAACATTACCCTCTATGGTAGAAATAGGCATGAAACTTTTCGTACCGAAATTCGGCAAAAAGTCTAAAATTTTTGCCGACTTTTGATCTGAAAATCTCGGCTGTTTTTGCCAAGCGCGATCTGGAATTCTCGCATATATTTTAGAAAAAATTGTTCTAAATTTGTGCCAAGTTTCATCAAAATCTGAGCGTCGCACGTGGGGTACTTTCCCTATGAGCTGATCCTGCTCGGCAAGTTCCCGGAATCCGGCGGCCGGGTGTTCGAGGGACGTTTGGAGGAGCACTAGTCGTTCCTGAAAGTGCGTGGACCTTTCGTCGCAAATTTTGCGCACTGTGCGTTTGGCCTTTACAACGTGCAATTCGAAAAGCTTGCGACGTAGGCTTTTTTTCAACTGCTTCGCATTTTGGGCGCGTGGCAACAATTGCACGCTGCAAAAAGAAAAAATGCCCTGTGCGCCGCGAAAAAATGTCTACGCACTTCCTGTAGCGACCCGTGGTACTACGCACGCTCAAAAGTCCTGACAGTTTTCGCACCGCTTCGGCTGAACCACCCCGTAGATTGCCAAATTCGTCGTGACGGATTTTTTAGCTCTCTGGTGTAATATTTGATCGTTTTGAGGACTTGATTATGAAAGATTTGTAGGGGCTTTATATTGTTGATGAGATAGTCAAATTCCGTTTTCAAGTTTTTCCATTTGTAAAACATTTCTTCCAGGTCGCCCGTCCAAGTTCGGATATGAATGAAGGATTGAAGAAATTTGAGTGTGGAGCGGTGGAAATCAAGAACAAAATCATCGCCGTCATCATCACCACCAGCGCCGAGGAGGCCCGAAAAGACAACAATGTGCGTTTTTTAGGTATCAAACCGAAGAAAATTCGGAAAAAAGCAAATTTTTCGACAAAATTTTGACTTGAAATTGTAAAATACGCTTTCCTCAAAGTATGTTGCATATTTTCAGTGCTCGTTTGACCTGAATTGGTGGCAGGAAACACCGGATAACCTATATGTTAGCAAAGGAAATGAGACGGACCTGGATGGAGAAATTATCCCTGCCAAATACCCATCCACATACTGCCCACACGACCTCTCGAAATGCGAGTAACGCGGAAAGAATGAGAGCTATTACATCCAAGGACAGGTAAGAGATGAATTTGATGAAAATGGGGTCTAGTGTAAGATGTTTTTTGCTTGTTTTGATGGAGATTTTGGTTTTTATAGAAAGTAGGAGGGCTGATTTGATATTCTAGAGAAAAACTTTTGGGTTTGATATTGAAAAACATGTAATTTTGATCAATTTTTGTATAGTGTAATATAATTTTTGTCAAATTTGAAGGAGATTTTGATTGTTATGGAAAGTATGATAGCTGTTTTGATAACCTAGAGAAAAAAATGTGAATTTGAGATTGGGAAAACGTGCAATTTTGAAGAGTTTTTGTCTAGGGTAATATAATTTTTGTCAAATTTGATGGAAATTTGGGTTGGAAGAGAAAGTTTGAGGGCTGATTTGATAACCGAGAGAGAAAACCGTGGGTTGGAAGTCAAAAATCTCGTATTTTTGAGCAGTTTTTATCTAGTGTAATATAAATTTTGTCAAATTTGATGTAAATTTTGTTTGAATTTGGTATAATGGTCCGTCCCGCATTCGAGCTTAGATTGGAAAATTTGTCAGTTGAAACTTGAAAAAAAAGGGAATCTTGCTATTTTTGCCTGGTGTAATATCCAAAATTTGAAGAATGCGATTATTTAAGTGTTTATTTGTATGCAGAGTGTATATTTTTGATGGAACGGTTTTTTTAAGAGATTTTTTAAATGTAGGCCAAATTTATTCGGTCGTATTTTACCCAAAAATTACCTAAAAATCGTTTCAGGTTCGAGCCATCAAGGAAGCGGGCGCCGCCGCCGCCCTTTTCATCCTCGAGCTAGAGGCCTCGAGAAAGGGACTCCGAGCGATTTCCACGACAAAAACTCCTGCTTGCACTGGCGGTGGGCTGCATTTTGTTGGGATGCGTTTGGTAGGTCGAGAAGGGCAAAGTAATGTAAATTTTGGGAAAGTTTTGGGGTAATGATGAGTTGTGAGGATTAGAATAGATGTATTAAGAATTTTTGGGAGTGATGAGATGTATTTTGCAAGGTTTTGAGGGTATAATTCTCGGAATTTTGATTTTTTTAGGCTAGAAGGTCATGGATAATATAAATTCTGATGATTTTGATGAGATTTTGAATTATTTTTTTGGAGATGATGGTTCAGGAAGACAGAGAATGCTTTTTTGCAAGATATTAGGTAATAAAATTCATGAAATTTTGCTCTTTTTTGACTTACATCCAGGTCATGGATAATATAAATTTTGATGATTTTGATGTATTTTTTGGAGATGATGGTTCAGGAAGACAGAGAATACTTTTTTGCAAACTATTAGGTAATAAAATTCATGAAATTTTGCTCTTTTTTGACTTACATCCAGGTCATGGATAATATAAATTTTGATGATTTTTTAATTATTTTTTTTCGAGATTATTGTTCAGAAAGGCAGAGAATACTTTTTACAAAGTTTTTTACAAGAAGGTGAATAATCAAATTTATGAAAATTTGCTTTTTTTGACCTATACCGGTCAAGTGTAGTCTAAATTTTGATGAAATTTGAGGGTTTTTATCAAGGCTGATGATTGGAATAGAAGTTTTAGTACAATGGTCGTATGCTTTAACGTATTTTACAAAATTGAGTGGAAAAATTTGGCGACAAAATGTGTTTTTTATCTTAAGGTCATGGATAATATAAATTTAAAAAAAATCCTTATTTTTTCAATTTTTTTTGGTGGAAAGTTTGCCATGGTAGAGTCAGAAATGATGTCTGTGGTACAATCGAAGTTCTTCTAATCTCCATTTTCTTACAGATTCCGTCAAGTCCCATTAATCCTGTCCAGGCAACTTTCCAGCCAAGAAGAAGAAGAATCTACGATTTTAATTTGATCTATTTGTTTATTTTTTATTTTATCTTGCTTGCTTTGAAAGGGGAAGGGGAAATGGGAGAAAGGGGCGGAGAAGGTAAGCAATCGTAATTGGGCTGATGCTGTAGTTAGGCAGCCTAGGACGAAATTTTTATTACTGGGCCGGTAGAGAGCGTATATCTTAGAGATTGATGGTTTATATATAGTCTGGAAGTGAGAGCGCCACGGCGTTTCGGACAGGGACAACTCGGGTCACGACAGGTCGGGTCGACGATAACTTTTAATATTTTTGCTTCGGAACTTGGGAAAAAGGATTTTTTGGAGAATTGGAACAAAATTTTGAATTGTTTTCGGTTCGGCACTGGGGAGAAGGATTTTCTGGAGAATTGAGGTTTATCTTCGAATTTTTTTAGGAAAATAGTGTCTATAAGCAACGAGCAAATCAGAAAATGGTATCCATTGTTTATGTTTTTAACTGGAAGCACGGGATTTAATCCCGAAGCGAAAACAGTTCAAAATTTTGTTCCAATTCTCCAAAAAATCCTTTTTTCTAACAGGGGAAGTAGTCTAAGTGCGACGCTCAGATTTCGTTTAAAATTTACACACACGTCGGGTATGTACTAAATATCAATTCCTGAAAGTTTTAGCTCGCACTTTTCGGGCGTCGCCGAGATATCGAACGATTTTTACCGCCGAGAGAGCACGCTAAACTTGGAGAACGGTCTGAGAGAAAACCGCTTTTTGGCCATAACTTTGGCAGTTTCATGCGGAAAAATTTGATTTTTTGTAGAAACATTACCCTCTATGGTAGAAATATGCATAAAACTTTTCGTGGCGAAATTCGGCAAAAAGCCCGAAATTTTGGCCGACTTTCGATCTAAAAATCTCGGTGTTTCTGCAAAGCGCGAATACGTCCCCTGTAAGTCCCGAAGCAAAAATATTAAACAGTATCGTTGACCCGACCTTCGCGACTCGATCTGTCCCTCACCCGAAATGTTAGGACGCGGGAGTGAGGGGTACCTAGAATTCTTTTACATAGTTTTTGGCTCTGAAAGGCGTTGAATTATGGCTCGACCGAATTACTTATCTCCTCTGGGACATTAGGCGTTTCCGACCTAGGAGACTGGCATCGTGGAAGGGTAGGATGCATACGTAGGAGGGGGAATAGGGCCTGGAAGAACAGTTGGGTTAGTGAGGGTTGTTTATCCTTCCATTGTTCGGCCGTAAAAGCGCCATTTTTATCGGTATTGTATTGTTTGAAATGTGTTTTGATTTCCCGAAAATGGGAAATCAGTCAGGGGAAGTACCCCCAAGTGTCACACTCAGATTTGTTTTAAATTTTGCACACACGTCGGCTATAGATTAGATATCAATTCCTGAAAGTCTTAGCTCACGCTTTGCGAGCGGCACCGAGATATTGAACGATTTTTGCCAGCGAGAGAGCACACAAAACGTGGAGAGCGGTCAAAGAGAAAAACACTTTTTGGCCATAACTTCGCTAGTTTCGCGCGGAAAAAATTGATTTTTTTGTGGAAAAATTACCCTCTATGGTAGAAATCGGCATGAAACTTTTCGTGCCGAAGTTCGGCAAAAATTGTTAAACTTTCGCCGATTTTCGATCTAAAAATCTCGGCTGTTTTTGCCAAGCGCGATCTGGAATTCTCGCATATATTTTAGAAAAAAAATATTTTAAATTTATGCCAAGTTTCATCAAAATCTGAGCGTCGCACGTGGGGTACTTTCCCTATGAGCTGATCCTGCTCGGCAAGTTCCCGGAATCCGGCGGCCGGGTGTTCGGGGGACGTTTGGAGGAGTACTAATCGTTCCAGAAAGTGCGTGGACCTTTCGTCGCAAATTTTCCGCACTGTGCGTTTGACCTTTTAAGGTGGGGTGCGTGGCAACAATCGCACGGTGCAAAAAAGAAAGAAAAATGCACCTTGCGCCGCGAAAAAAACGTCTACGCACTTCCCGGAACGTCTAGTGGTACTATTAGCATTTTCACAAAGTGCCAGGACAATTGTCGCGGCGCGCACTGTGCGCAAAAGACCCCAATTTTTTGCACCGTGCATTGACCTGTTTTTTGGTTTTGCACTGTGCATTTGAAACGACATAACCTTTTCTAAACTGCGCCGCCGCGATTTGGCTCAAAAATGTGCACAGTGCAATCGGCTTTTTGGGGGTTTGCACGGTGCGCAAAGGCAAAGATCCACAGTGCGTCGGCGACAGAAATTCAAGATGCACTGTGCGAAAGCGAAATGATGTCCAGGCACTTCGTTGAAAATGCGAATACGCGCGCTCAAAAGTCCTGACAATTTTCGCACCGTGCGAAACTTGGATGTCGAAGGTTGATTCAAGGGGCCTGGAGCTTCTGATCTGCCCGATCTCTGGATGCTAGGATTCGACCAAAGCAATTCTCTTGGTAATTCATCAACATCCGAACTCATCCAGACCCCCAACTCCTTCTTCAATCGTGCTTTGATAGGCCTGTTTTTTCTTCTGCGGCTCCGGGTTGTTCTCCTCATCGACGCCAATAAATTTACCTGTCATTTTCGACATGGGGGGGGGACCCTTGGATTAACAGGGGAAATACCCCAAGTGCGACGCTCAGATTTCGATGAAACTAGGCACAAATTTAGATTTATTTTTTCTAAAGTATATGCGAGAATCTTTGCGGAAACAACCGAGATTTTTAGATAGAAAGTCGGCGAAAATTTAAGACTTTTTGCCGAATTTCGGCACGAAAAGTTTCATGCCTATTTTGACCGTAAAGGGTAATGTTTCTACAAAACATCAATTATTTCCGCGCGAAACTAGCAAAATTGTCGCCAAAAAGCGTTTTTCTCTCTGACCGCTCTCCGCTTTTAGCGAACTCTCTCGGCGGCAAAGATGGGTCAATATCTCGGCGGCGCCCGCAAAGCGCGAGCTAAAACTTTCGGGAATTGATACTTTGTTCATGATCGCGCGTGTGCAAAATTTAAAGAAAATCTGAGCGTCTCACTTGGGGTACTTCCCTTGTTTCCCTTGTAAGATTCCTGAGGGACCGGCATTGTTCTTTAGGTGTAATTCAAATTATTATGCGTAAGAAGTCAAAAAGTAACTAGAAATCAACCTCTAAAGTTCTGAAAAACATAATCAATAAGTCCCTTGCCAGTTGACATCTTTTGCAGACTCCCACCGAATCCATTCCGCTTGAAACAACGGCCGCGGTGAAGAAAACCTGCGATAAAATCCTCTGTTCGGCCGAAGGAAAGGCCAGAGTGATGAAAAAAGCACCCATCGAGTACTGATGCAAGAATAATCACTCGGCCGTTGTCACCAAAATATGGAATATTATCACTGAATGGTCCTACAATAAACTTGACAACGATCGAGATAACGAAGGGAATAGCGGCCGAAAATCCCGTATTCTGAATGTGCAGGGGCCTGTTTCACTAACATAAAAATAAATAAATGAGAAGTAGGGGGGAGCGAGAGAGCATCGAAAACGCGTTTGCGAGCGAGAGAAACCGGACGAAAAGCAGAAGTAGCCTACTTTTGCGGGAGTGACTTTTTACGTCCAAAACCGCGGTTCGCGGCAGTATTTTGGCTATAACTTTTTTCTCAGTTGATCTAGGAACACCCTTCAAAATTTAGAATGAAGCTGACAGTTTCAGCCATAATAAGACCTACAATCGGCCCTCTAAAAAAGCCACATGGAAAAAAAGATGGGCTATCGACTGGTATAAATTAAAGCGTCTAAATTTTGAAATTGACCGAGAAATAAAACGTTTCGTATTTTCAGTGTAAATGTACTCTGTACTTTAAGCTATATAACTAATCTACTCTTGAAAATAAAGCAACGAAATTTGGATATGTTGTAGCCTCAACCGTCAGCTTTATTTGGTTTTTTGAAGGGTGTTCCTAGATCAACTGAGAAAAAAGTTATAGCCAAAATACTGCCGCGAACCGCGGTTTTGGACGTAAAAAGTCACTCCCGCAAAAGTAGGCTACTTCTGCTTTTCGTCCGGTTTCTCTCGCTCGCAAACGCGTTTTCGATGCTCTCTCGCTCCCCCCTACTTCTCATTTATTTATTTTTATGTTAGTGAAACAGGCCCCAGACCTTGAAACTGACGCACAACGAACAGAAAAAAATTTTTAACTTGAACTGGGGAATCTGATCAGGGAGTTTTGTAAAGATTTAATCAAAGATCAAAAATACCAAATCTTATCAAAGTCGGTCTACGAAAAAAGTAGTGGCGATGTTACAATTGAAGGTCAAGACCTACAAATAAACCGTTGTGCGTCCTAGTAACTTTGCTGATCGTTTATTTGTACCGATTTGGTCATAAAATTGCTTTTCCTACGATTACACATATCTGAAATTTCAATTTGGCGCTTCGGACTGATATTAACCATGTTATACATGACAAAATTAAAGTCAAATTTTTTTACGGATTCGACCCAATTATTCTGTAAAATAAATAGGTAAACAAGAGCCGCAGTTGACCAAAACTCTCCCTCTTCCCTTGTCTAAAGGCCCCAAAACCTCATTTTTCACAAGTCCAGAACTGCACATCTTCTCCTTCAAGAATTCCGCGAATGAGGTTAGTAAAATCTCTCTATTCGCTCCTGTTTTATAACTAATATACTTTTAAAACTGCTCACTGTTCCATTCCGGGAGCTGCTGAGGCGCTTCCTCGGCTGGATGTTGATCTTGATCTGGAAATATATCAGACGACAGGGTTTTCTGATAATACATTGGCCAAATTTTACCTGATTTAAATAGACCGGACCATACTGATAAAAGAACTGGAAACACAAAGATTCTCCCAAACAATGATAACGGGATTCCAATAACCGGTCGGTTTTAACTTTAAAAAATCTCCTTATATGGGACCTTTTGATTGTCATTGTCAGCTCCAATCAGAACTAATTTGTTTTTCCGCAGAGTTTCCAGCTCTTTTTCAATGAAATGTCTAAAGTAATGTCATCAAATTTGCGGCAACTAATTTTACCGATGGATGGTCGGAGAATCTCCAAAGAACCATCAGAAGTGGTACAACGACGGCCAACTCCATTCACTTTTGCATAACTCACAGGCATGTGAAGATCTGGGCCAGTTGAAGATAGGCTGAAGTCCAGGCCACAGAAATGCCAGACTCTCGGAGAGTTGCCCATTCGGCGATAATAGCACCCAGTGCAGGCCACGAAGCCTTGGAAGAACCGGGGAATAAAAACGAAGCCGAACGGAACCATCAACGGGAAAAATCAAGGTGGCACCGGTGGAGATTAGACAGTCAGTTGTAAAGTTATGCTGAAATGATGTATACTAGACATCAGTTTGAAAAAAAAGTGAATTAGTGATGAAGGAGTGAATTGACAAGACATATACCATTCGAAAGGTAACCTCATAAGATTTTAGCACGGCAAGTTTCAGCTTTTTTGGAATCAAATTACGCCTACACTGGGCGAAACACTCTGATATTATACTAGGCACCGGCTTTGAAAAAAGGTGAATTAGTGATGTCGGAGTGAATTGACAAGACATACACCATTCGAAAGGTAACCTCATAAGATTTTAGCACGGCAAGTTTCAGCTTTTTTGGAATCAAATTACGCCTACACTGGGCGAAACACTCTGATATTATACTAGGCACCGGCTTTGAAAAAAGGTGAATTAGTGATGTCGGAGTGAATTGACAAGACATACACCATTCGAAAGGTAACCTCATAAGATTTTAGCACGGCAAGTTTCAGCTTTTTTGGAATCAAATTACGCCTACACTGGGCGAAACACTCTGATATTATACTAGGCACCGGTTTTGAAAAAAGGTGAATTAGTGATGTCGGAGTGAATTGACAAGACATACACCATTCGAAAGGCAACCTCATAAGATTTTAGCATGGCAAGTTTCAGCTTTTTTGGAATCAAATTACGCCTACACTGGGCGAAACACTCTGATATTATACTAGGCACCGGTTTTGAAAAAAGGTGAATTAGTGATGACGGAGTGAATTGACAAGACATACACCGTTCGAAAGGTAATGGAATGAGATTTTAGTACGGCAAGTTTCAGCTTTTTTGGAATCAAATTACGCCTACACTGGGCGAAACACTCTGATATTATACTAGGCACCGGTTTTGAAAAAAGGTGAATTAGTGATGTCGGAGTGAATTGACAAGACATACACCATTCGAAAGGTAACCTCATAAGATTTTAGCATGGCAAGTTTCAGCTTTTTTGGAATCAAATTACGCCTACACTGGGCGAAACACTCTGATATTATACTAGGCACCGGTTTTGAAAAAAGGTGAATTAGTGATGACGGAGTGAATTGACAAGACATACACTATTCGAAAGGTAACCTCCTAAGATTTTAGCATGGCAAGTTTCAGCTTTTTTGGAATCAAATTACGCCTACACTGGGCGAAACACTCTGATATTATACTAGGCACCGGTTTTGAAAAAAGGTGAATTAGTGATGACGGAGTGAATTGACAAGACATACACCGTTCGAAAGGTAATGGAATGAGATTTTAGTACGGCAAGTTTCAGCTTTTTTGGAATCAAATTACGCCTACACTGGGCGAAACACTCTGATATTATACTAGGCACCGGTTTTGAAAAAAGGTGAATTAGTGATGACGGAGTGAATTGACAAGACATACACCGTTCGAAAGGTAATGGAATGAGATTTTAGTACGGCAAGTTTCAGCTTTTTTGGAATCAAATTACGCCTACACTGGGCGAAACACTCTGATATTATACTAGGCACCGGTTTTGAAAAAAGGTGAATTAGTGATGACGGAGTGAATTGACAAGACATACACCGTTCGAAAGGTAATGGAATGAGATTTTAGTACGGCAAGTTTCAGCTTTTTTGGAATCAAATTACGCCTACACTGGGCGAAACACTCTGATATTATACTAGGCACCGGTTTTGAAAAAAGGTGAATTAGTGATGACGGAGTGAATTGACAAGACATACACTATTCGAGAGGTAACCTCCTAAGATTTTATCATGGCAAGTCTCAGCTTTTTTGGAATCAAACTACGCCCACACTGGGCGAAAAACTCTGATATTATACTTGACACCGGTTTTGAAAAAAGGTGAATTAGTGATGTCGGAGTGAATTGACAAGACATACACCATTCGAAAGGTAACCTCCTAAGATTTTATCATGGCAAGCCTCAGCTTTTTTGGAATCAAACTACGCCCACACTGGGCGAAAAACTCTGATATTATACTTGACACCGGTTTTGAAAAAAGGTCAATTAGTGATGACGGAGTGAATTGACAGGACATACACCATTCGAAAGGTAACCTCATAAGATTTTAGCACGGCAAGTTTCAGCTTTTTTGGAATCAAATTACGCCTACACTGGGCGAAACACTCTGATATTATACTAGGCACCGGCTTTGAAAAAAGGTGAATTAGTGATGACGGAGTGAATTGACAAGACATACACTATTCGAAAGGTAACCTCCTAAGATTTTATCATGGCAAGTCTCAGCTTTTTTGGAATCAAACTACGCCCACACTGGGCGAAAAACTCTGATATTATACTAGATATCAGTTTGAAAAAAGGTGAATTAGTGATGACGGAGTGAATTGACAAGACATACACTATTCGAAAGGTAACCTCCTAAGATTTTATCATGGCAAGTCTCAGCTTTTTTGGAATCAAACTACGCCCACACTGGGCGAAAAACTCTGATATTATACTAGACATCAGTTTGAAAAAAAGTGAATTAGTGATGACGGAGTGAATTGACAAGACATACACCATTCGAAAGGTAACCTCCTAAGATTTTATCATGGCAAGCCTCAGCTTTTTTGGAATCAAACTACGCCCACACTGGGCGAAAAACTGTGATATTATACTAGACATCAGTTTGAAAAAAAGTGAATTAGTGATGACGGAGTGAATTGACAAGACATACACCATTCGAAAGGTAACCTCGTAAGATTTTATCATGGCAAGTGTCAGCTTTTTTGGAATCAAACTACGCCCACACTGGGCGAAAAACTCTGATATTATACTTGACACCGGTTTTGAAAAAAGGTGAATTAGTGATGACGGAGTGAATTGACAGGACATACACCATTCGAAAGGTAACCTCGTAAGATTTTATCATGGCAAGTTTCAGCTTTTTTGGAATCAAATTACGCCTACACTGGGCGAAACACTCTGATATTATACTAGGCACCGGTTTTGAAAAAAGGTGAATTAGTGATGACGGAGTGAATTGACAAGACATACACCGTTCGAAAGGTAACCTCCTAAGATTTTATCATGGCAAGTTTCAGCTTTTTTGGAATCAAATTACGCCTACACTGGGCGAAACGCTCTGATATTATACTAGACATCAGTTTGAAAAAAAAGTGAATTAGTGATGACGGAGTGAATTGACAGGACATACACCATTCGAAAGGTAACCTCATAAGATTTTAGCACGGCAAGTTTCAGCTTTTTTGGAATCAAATTACGCCTACACTGGGCGAAACACTCTGATATTATACTAGGCACCGGTTTTGAAAAAAGGTGAATTAGTGATGTCGGAGTGAATTGACAAGACATACACCATTCGAAAGGTAACCTCATAAGATTTTAGCATGGCAAGTTTCAGCTTTTTTGGAATCAAATTACGCCTACACTGGGCGAAACACTCTGATATTATACTAGGCACCGGTTTTGAAAAAAGGTGAATTAGTGATGACGGAGTGAATTGACAAGACATACACCGTTCGAAAGGTAATGGAATGAGATTTTAGTACGGCAAGTTTCAGCTTTTTTGGAATCAAATTACGCCTACACTGGGCGAAACACTCTGATATTATACTAGGCACCGGTTTTGAAAAAAGGTGAATTAGTGATGACGGAGTGAATTGACAAGACATACACCATTCGAAAGGTAACCTCATAAGATTTTAGCATGGCAAGTTTCAGCTTTTTTGGAATCAAATTACGCCTACACTGGGCGAAAAACTCTGATATTATACTTGACACCGGTTTTGAAAAAAGGTGAATTAGTGATGACGGAGTGAATTGACAAGACATACACCATTCGAAAGGTAACCTCGTAAGATTTTATCATGGCAAGTGTCAGCTTTTTTGGAATCAAACTACGCCCACACTGGGCGAAAAACTCTGATATTATACTTGACACCGGTTTTGAAAAAAGGTGAATTAGTGATGACGGAGTGAATTGACAAGACATACACCATTCGAAAGGTAACCTCCTAAGATTTTATCATGGCAAGCCTCAGCTTTTTTGGAATCAAACTACGCCCACACTGGGCGAAAAACTCTGATATTATACTTGACACCGGTTTTGAAAAAAGGTGAATTAGTGATGACGGAGTGAATTGACAAGACATAAACCATTCGAAAGGTAACCTCCTAAGATTTTATCATGGCAAGTCTCAGCTTTTTTGGAATCAAACTACGCCCACACTGGGCGAAAGACTCTGATATTATACTTGACACCGGTTTTGAAAAAAGGTGAATTAGTGATGACGGAGTGAATTGACAAGACATACACCATTCGAAAGGTAACCTCGTAAGATTTTATCATGGCAAGTGTCAGCTTTTTTGGAATCAAACTACGCCCACACTGGGCGAAAAACTCTGATATTATACTTGACACCGGTTTTGAAAAAAGGTGAATTAGTGATGACGGAGTGAATTGACAAGACATACACCATTCGAAAGGTAACCTCCTAAGATTTTATCATGGCAAGCCTCAGCTTTTTTGGAATCAAACTACGCCCACACTGGGCGAAAAACTCTGATATTATACTTGACACCGGTTTTGAAAAAAGGTGAATTAGTGATGACGGAGTGAATTGACAAGACATACACCATTCGAAAGGTAACCTCCTAAGATTTTATCATGGCAAGTCTCAGCTTTTTTGGAATCAAACTACGCCCACACTGGGCGAAAGACTCTGATATTATACTAGACATCAGTTTGAAAAAAAAGTGAATTAGTGATGACGGAGTGAATTGACAAGACATAAACCATTCGAAAGGTAACCTCCTAAGATTTTATCATGGCAAGTCTCAGCTTTTTTGGAATCAAACTACGCCTACACTGGGCGAAACACTCTGATATTATACTAGGCACCGGCTTTGAAAAAAGGTGAATTAGTGATGTCGGAGTGAATTGACAAGACATACACCATTCGAAAGGTAACCTCCTAAGATTTTAGCATGGCAAGTTTCAGCTTTTTTGGAATCAAACTACGCCCACACTGGGCGAAAGACTCTGATATTATACTAGACATCAGTTTGAAAAAAAAGTGAATTAGTGATGACGGAGTGAATTGACAAGACATAAACCATTCGAAAGGTAACCTCCTAAGATTTTATCATGGCAAGTCTCAGCTTTTTTGGAATCAAACTACGCCTACACTGGGCGAAACACTCTGATATTATACTAGGCACCGGCTTTGAAAAAAGGTGAATTAGTGATGTCGGAGTGAATTGACAAGACATACACCATTCGAAAGGTAACCTCATAAGATTTTAGCATGGCAAGTTTCAGCTTTTTTGGAATCAAACTACGCCCACACTGGGCGAAAAACTCTGATATTATACTAGACATCAGTTTGAAAAAAAGTGAATTAGTGATGACGGAGTGAATTGACAAGACATAAACCATTCGAAAGGTAACCTCCTAAGATTTTATCATGGCAAGTCTCAGCTTTTTTGGAATCAAACTACGCCCACACTGGGCGAAAGACTCTGATATTATACTTGACACCGGTTTTGAAAAAAGGTGAATTAGTGATGACGGAGTGAATTGACAAGACATACACCATTCGAAAGGTAACCTCCTAAGATTTTATCATGGCAAGTCTCAGCTTTTTTGGAATCAAACTACGCCCACACTGGGCGAAAAACTCTGATATTATACTTGACACCGGTTTTGAAAAAAGGTGAATTAGTGATGACGGAGTGAATTGACAAGACATACACCATTCGAAAGGTAACCTCCTAAGATTTTATCATGGCAAGTCTCAGCTTTTTTGGAATCAAACTACGCCCACACTGGGCGAAAAACTCTGATATTATACTTGACACCGGTTTTGAAAAAAGGTGAATTAGTGATGACGGAGTGAATTGACAAGACATACACCATTCGAAAGGTAACCTCCTAAGATTTTATCATGGCAAGTCTCAGCTTTTTTGGAATCAAACTACGCCCACACTGGGCGAAAAACTCTGATATTATACTAGACATCAGTTTGAAAAAAAGTGAATTAGTGATGACGGAGTGAATTGACAAGACATACACCATTCGAAAGGTAACCTCCTAAGATTTTAGCATGGCAAGTTTCAGCTTTTTTGGAATCAAACTACGCCCACACTGGGCGAAAAACTCTGATATTATACTAGACATCAGTTTGAAAAAAAAGTGAATTAGTGATGACGGAGTGAATTGACAAGACATACACCATTCGAAAGGTAACCTCCTAAGATTTTATCATGGCAAGTCTCAGCTTTTTTGGAATCAAACTACGCCCACACTGGGCGAAAAACTCTGATATTATACTTGACACCGGTTTTGAAAAAAGGTGAATTAGTGATGACGGAGTGAATTGACAAGACATACACCATTCGAAAGGTAACCTCCTAAGATTTTATCATGGCAAGTGTCAGCTTTTTTGGAATCAAACTACGCCCACACTGGGCGAAAAACTCTGATATTATACTTGACACCGGTTTTGAAAAAAGGTGAATTAGTGATGACGGAGTGAATTGACAAGACATACACCATTCGAAAGGTAACCTCCTAAGATTTTATCATGGCAAGTCTCAGCTTTTTTGGAATCAAACTACGCCCACACTGGGCGAAAAACTCTGATATTATACTTGACACCGGTTTTGAAAAAAGGTGAATTAGTGATGACGGAGTGAATTGACAAGACATACACCATTCGAAAGGTAACCTCCTAAGATTTTATCATGGCAAGTCTCAGCTTTTTTGGAATCAAACTACGCCCACACTGGGCGAAAAACTCTGATATTATACTAGACATCAGTTTGAAAAAAAGTGAATTAGTGATGACGGAGTGAATTGACAAGACATACACCATTCGAAAGGTAACCTCCTAAGATTTTATCATGGCAAGTCTCAGCTTTTTTGGAATCAAACTACGCCCACACTGGGCGAAAAACTCTGATATTATACTAGACATCAGTTTGAAAAAAAGTGAATTAGTGATGACGGAGTGAATTGACAAGACATACACCATTCGAAAGGTAACCTCCTAAGATTTTATCATGGCAAGTCTCAGCTTTTTTGGAATCAAACTACGCCCACACTGGGCGAAAAACTCTGATATTATACTAGACATCAGTTTGAAAAAAAGTGAATTAGTGATGACGGAGTGAATTGACAAGACATACACCATTCGAAAGGTAACCTCCTAAGATTTTATCATGGCAAGTTTCAGCTTTTTTGGAATCAAACTACGCCCACACTGGGCGAAAAACTCTGATATTATACTTGACACCGGTTTTGAAAAAAGGTGAATTAGTGATGACGGAGTGAATTGACAAGACATACACCATTCGAAAGGTAACCTCCTAAGATTTTATCATGGCAAGTCTCAGCTTTTTTGGAATCAAACTACGCCCACACTGGGCGAAAAACTCTGATATTATACTTGACACCGGTTTTGAAAAAAGGTGAATTAGTGATGACGGAGTGAATTGACAAGACATACACCATTCGAAAGGTAACCTCCTAAGATTTTATCATGGCAAGTTTCAGCTTTTTTGGAATCAAACTACGCCCACACTGGGCGAAAAACTCTGATATTATACTTGACACCGGTTTTGAAAAAAGGTGAATTAGTGATGACGGAGTGAATTGACAAGACATACACCATTCGAAAGGTAACCTCCTAAGATTTTATCATGGCAAGTCTCAGCTTTTTTGGAATCAAACTACGCCCACACTGGGCGAAAAACTCTGATATTATACTTGACACCGGTTTTGAAAAAAGGTGAATTAGTGATGACGGAGTGAATTGACAAGACATACACCATTCGAAAGGTAACCTCCTAAGATTTTATCATGGCAAGTCTCAGCTTTTTTGGAATCAAACTACGCCCACACTGGGCGAAAAACTCTGATATTATACTTGACACCGGTTTTGAAAAAAGGTGAATTAGTGATGACGGAGTGAATTGACAAGACATACACCATTCGAAAGGTAACCTCCTAAGATTTTATCATGGCAAGTCTCAGCTTTTTTGGAATCAAACTACGCCCACACTGGGCGAAAAACTCTGATATTATACTTGACACCGGTTTTGAAAAAAGGTGAATTAGTGATGACGGAGTGAATTGACAAGACATACACCATTCGAAAGGTAACCTCCTAAGATTTTATCATGGCAAGTCTCAGCTTTTTTGGAATCAAACTACGCCCACACTGGGCGAAAAACTCTGATATTATACTTGACACCGGTTTTGAAAAAAGGTGAATTAGTGATGACGGAGTGAATTGACAAGACATACACCATTCGAAAGGTAACCTCCTAAGATTTTATCATGGCAAGTCTCAGCTTTTTTGGAATCAAACTACGCCCACACTGGGCGAAAAACTCTGATATTATACTTGACACCGGTTTTGAAAAAAGGTGAATTAGTGATGACGGAGTGAATTGACAAGACATACACCATTCGAAAGGTAACCTCCTAAGATTTTATCATGGCAAGTTTCAGCTTTTTTGGAATCAAACTACGCCCACACTGGGCGAAAAACTCTGATATTATACTTGACACCGGTTTTGAAAAAAGGTGAATTAGTGATGACGGAGTGAATTGACAAGACATACACCATTCGAAAGGTAACCTCCTAAGATTTTATCATGGCAAGTCTCAGCTTTTTTGGAATCAAACTACGCCCACACTGGGCGAAAAACTCTGATATTATACTTGACACCGGTTTTGAAAAAAGGTGAATTAGTGATGACGGAGTGAATTGACAAGACATACACCATTCGAAAGGTAACCTCCTAAGATTTTATCATGGCAAGTCTCAGCTTTTTTGGAATCAAACTACGCCCACACTGGGCGAAAAACTCTGATATTATACTAGACATCAGTTTGAAAAAAAGTGAATTAGTGATGACGGAGTGAATTGACAAGACATACACCATTCGAAAGGTAACCTCCTAAGATTTTATCATGGCAAGTCTCAGCTTTTTTGGAATCAAACTACGCCCACACTGGGCGAAAAACTCTGATATTATACTAGACACCGGCTTTGAAAAAAGGTGAATTAGTGATGACGGAGTGAATTGACAAGACATACACCATTCGAAAGGTAACCTCCTAAGATTTTAGCATGGCAAGTTTCAGCTTTTTTGGAATCAAACTACGCCCACACTGGGCGAAAAACTCTGATATTATACTAGACATCAGTTTGAAAAAAAGTGAATTAGTGATGACGGAGTGAATTGACAAGACATACACCATTCGAAAGGTAACCTCCTAAGATTTTATCATGGCAAGTCTCAGCTTTTTTGGAATCAAACTACGCCCACACTGGGCGAAAAACTCTGATATTATACTAGACACCGGCTTTGAAAAAAGGTGAATTAGTGATGACGGAGTGAATTGACAAGACATACACCATTCGAAAGGTAACCTCCTAAGATTTTATCATGGCAAGTCTCAGCTTTTTTGGAATCAAACTACGCCCACACTGGGCGAAAAACTCTGATATTATACTAGACACCGGTTTTGAAAAAAGGTGAATTAGTGATGACGGAGTGAATTGACAAGACATACACCATTCGAAAGGTAACCTCCTAAGATTTTAGCATGGCAAGTTTCAGCTTTTTTGGAATCAAACTACGCCCACACTGGGCGAAAAACTCTGATATTATACTAGACATCAGTTTGAAAAAAAGTGAATTAGTGATGACGGAGTGAATTGACAAGACATACACCATTCGAAAGGTAACCTCCTAAGATTTTATCATGGCAAGTCTCAGCTTTTTTGGAATCAAACTACGCCCACACTGGGCGAAAAACTCTGATATTATACTTGACACCGGTTTTGAAAAAAGGTGAATTAGTGATGACGGAGTGAATTGACAAGACATACACCATTCGAAAGGTAACCTCCTAAGATTTTATCATGGCAAGTCTCAGCTTTTTTGGAATCAAACTACGCCCACACTGGGCGAAAAACTCTGATATTATACTTGACACCGGTTTTGAAAAAAGGTGAATTAGTGATGACGGAGTGAATTGACAAGACATACACCATTCGAAAGGTAACCTCCTAAGATTTTATCATGGCAAGTCTCAGCTTTTTTGGAATCAAACTACGCCCACACTGGGCGAAAAACTCTGATATTATACTAGACATCAGTTTGAAAAAAAGTGAATTAGTGATGACGGAGTGAATTGACAAGACATACACCATTCGAAAGGTAACCTCCTAAGTTTTTATCATGGCAAGTCTCAGCTTTTTTGGAATCAAACTACGCCCACACTGGGCGAAAAACTCTGATATTATACTAGACACCGGCTTTGAAAAAAGGTGAATTAGTGATGACGGAGTGAATTGACAAGACATACACCATTCGAAAGGTAACCTCCTAAGATTTTAGCATGGCAAGTTTCAGCTTTTTTGGAATCAAACTACGCCCACACTGGGCGAAAAACTCTGATATTATACTAGACATCAGTTTGAAAAAAAGTGAATTAGTGATGACGGAGTGAATTGACAAGACATACACCATTCGAAAGGTAACCTCCTAAGATTTTATCATGGCAAGTCTCAGCTTTTTTGGAATCAAACTACGCCCACACTGGGCGAAAAACTCTGATATTATACTAGACACCGGCTTTGAAAAAAGGTGAATTAGTGATGACGGAGTGAATTGACAAGACATACACCATTCGAAAGGTAACCTCATAAGATTTTAGCATGGCAAGTTTCAGCTTTTTTGGAATCAAACTACGCCCACACTGGGCGAAAGACTCTGATATTATACTAGACATCAGTTTGAAAAAAAGTGAATTAGTGATGACGGAGTGAATTGACAAGACATACACCATTCGAAAGGTAACCTCCTAAGATTTTATCATGGCAAGTCTCAGCTTTTTTGGAATCAAACTACGCCCACACTGGGCGAAAAACTCTGATATTATACTTGACACCGGTTTTGAAAAAAGGTGAATTAGTGATGACGGAGTGAATTGACAAGACATACACCATTCGAAAGGTAACCTCCTAAGATTTTATCATGGCAAGTCTCAGCTTTTTTGGAATCAAACTACGCCCACACTGGGCGAAAAACTCTGATATTATACTTGACACCGGTTTTGAAAAAAGGTGAATTAGTGATGACGGAGTGAATTGACAAGACATACACCATTCGAAAGGTAACCTCCTAAGATTTTATCATGGCAAGTCTCAGCTTTTTTGGAATCAAACTACGCCCACACTGGGCGAAAAACTCTGATATTATACTTGACACCGGTTTTGAAAAAAGGTGAATTAGTGATGACGGAGTGAATTGACAAGACATACACCATTCGAAAGGTAACCTCCTAAGATTTTATCATGGCAAGTCTCAGCTTTTTTGGAATCAAACTACGCCCACACTGGGCGAAAAACTCTGATATTATACTAGACATCAGTTTGAAAAAAAGTGAATTAGTGATGACGGAGTGAATTGACAAGACATACACCATTCGAAAGGTAACCTCCTAAGATTTTATCATGGCAAGTCTCAGCTTTTTTGGAATCAAACTACGCCCACACTGGGCGAAAAACTCTGATATTATACTAGACATCAGTTTTGAAAAAAAGGTGAATTAGTGATGACGGAGTGAATTGACAAGACATACACCATTCGAAAGGTAACCTCCTAAGATTTTAGCATGGCAAGTTTCAGCTTTTTTGGAATCAAACTACGCCCACACTGGGCGAAAAACTCTGATATTATACTAGACATCAGTTTGAAAAAAAAGTGAATTAGTGATGACGGAGTGAATTGACAAGACATACACCATTCGAAAGGTAACCTCCTAAGATTTTATCATGGCAAGTCTCAGCTTTTTTGGAATCAAACTACGCCCACACTGGGCGAAAAACTCTGATATTATACTAGACACCGGTTTTGAAAAAAGGTGAATTAGTGATGACGGAGTGAATTGACAAGACATACACCATTCGAAAGGTAACCTCCTAAGATTTTAGCATGGCAAGTTTCAGCTTTTTTGGAATCAAACTACGCCCACACTGGGCGAAAAACTCTGATATTATACTAGACATCAGTTTGAAAAAAAGTGAATTAGTGATGACGGAGTGAATTGACAAGACATACACCATTCGAAAGGTAACCTCCTAAGATTTTATCATGGCAAGTCTCAGCTTTTTTGGAATCAAACTACGCCCACACTGGGCGAAAAACTCTGATATTATACTTGACACCGGTTTTGAAAAAAGGTGAATTAGTGATGACGGAGTGAATTGACAAGACATACACCATTCGAAAGGTAACCTCCTAAGATTTTATCATGGCAAGTCTCAGCTTTTTTGGAATCAAACTACGCCCACACTGGGCGAAAAACTCTGATATTATACTTGACACCGGTTTTGAAAAAAAGGTGAATTAGTGATGACGGAGTGAATTGACAAGACATACACCATTCGAAAGGTAACCTCCTAAGATTTTATCATGGCAAGTCTCAGCTTTTTTGGAATCAAACTACGCCCACACTGGGCGAAAAACTCTGATATTATACTTGACACCGGTTTTGAAAAAAGGTGAATTAGTGATGACGGAGTGAATTGACAAGACATACACCATTCGAAAGGTAACCTCCTAAGATTTTATCATGGCAAGTCTCAGCTTTTTTGGAATCAAACTACGCCCACACTGGGCGAAAAACTCTGATATTATACTAGACATCAGTTTGAAAAAAAGTGAATTAGTGATGACGGAGTGAATTGACAAGACATACACCATTCGAAAGGTAACCTCCTAAGATTTTATCATGGCAAGTCTCAGCTTTTTTGGAATCAAACTACGCCCACACTGGGCGAAAAACTCTGATATTATACTAGACATCAGTTTGAAAAAAAGTGAATTAGTGATGACGGAGTGAATTGACAAGACATACACCATTCGAAAGGTAACCTCCTAAGATTTTATCATGGCAAGTCTCAGCTTTTTTGGAATCAAACTACGCCCACACTGGGCGAAAAACTCTGATATTATACTTGACACCGGTTTTGAAAAAAGGTGAATTAGTGATGACGGAGTGAATTGACAAGACATACACCATTCGAAAGGTAACCTCCTAAGATTTTATCATGGCAAGTCTCAGCTTTTTTGGAATCAAACTACGCCCACACTGGGCGAAAAACTCTGATATTATACTTGACACCGGTTTTGAAAAAAGGTGAATTAGTGATGACGGAGTGAATTGACAAGACATACACCATTCGAAAGGTAACCTCCTAAGATTTTATCATGGCAAGTCTCAGCTTTTTTGGAATCAAACTACGCCCACACTGGGCGAAAAACTCTGATATTATACTTGACACCGGTTTTGAAAAAAGGTGAATTAGTGATGACGGAGTGAATTGACAAGACATACACCATTCGAAAGGTAACCTCCTAAGATTTTATCATGGCAAGTCTCAGCTTTTTTGGAATCAAACTACGCCCACACTGGGCGAAAAACTCTGATATTATACTAGACATCAGTTTGAAAAAAAGTGAATTAGTGATGACGGAGTGAATTGACAAGACATACACCATTCGAAAGGTAACCTCCTAAGATTTTATCATGGCAAGTCTCAGCTTTTTTGGAATCAAACTACGCCCACACTGGGCGAAAAACTCTGATATTATACTAGACATCAGTTTGAAAAAAAAGTGAATTAGTGATGACGGAGTGAATTGACAGGACATACACCATTCGAAAGGTAACCTCCTAAGATTTTATCATGGCAAGTCTCAGCTTTTTTGGAATCAAACTACGCCCACACTGGGCGAAAAACTCTGATATTATACTAGACATCAGTTTGAAAAAAAAGTGAATTAGTGATGACGGAGTGAATTGACAAGACATACACCATTCGAAAGGTAACCTCCTAAGATTTTATCATGGCAAGTTTCAGCTTTTTTGGAATCAAACTACGCCCACACTGGGCGAAAAACTCTGATATTATACTAGACATCGGGTTTGAAAAAAAGTGAATTAGTGATGACGGAGTGAATTGACAAGACATACACCATTCGAAAGGTAACCTCCTAAGATTTTATCATGGCAAGTCTCAGCTTTTTTGGAATCAAACTACGCCCACACTGGGCGAAAAACTCTGATATTATACTAGACATCAGTTTGAAAAAAAGTGAATTAGTGATGACGGAGTGAATTGACAGGACATACACCATTCGAAAGGTAACCTCCTAAGATTTTAGCATGGCAAGTTTCAGCTTTTTTGGAATCAAACTACGCCCACACTGGGCGAAAAACTCTGATATTATACTAGACACCGGTTTTGAAAAAAGGTGAATTAGTGATGACGGAGTGAATTGACAAGACATACACCATTCGAAAGGTAACCTCCTAAGATTTTATCATGGCAAGTCTCAGCTTTTTTGGAATCAAACTACGCCCACACTGGGCGAAAAACTCTGATATTATACTAGACATCAGTTTGAAAAAAAGTGAATTAGTGATGACGGAGTGAATTGACAAGACATACACCATTCGAAAGGTAACCTCCTAAGATTTTAGCATGGCAAGTTTCAGCTTTTTTGGAATCAAACTACGCCCACACTGGGCGAAAAACTCTGATATTATACTTGACACCGGTTTTGAAAAAAGGTGAATTAGTGATGACGGAGTGAATTGACAAGACATACACCATTCGAAAGGTAACCTCCTAAGATTTTATCATGGCAAGTCTCAGCTTTTTTGGAATCAAACTACGCCCACACTGGGCGAAAAACTCTGATATTATACTAGACATCAGTTTGAAAAAAAGTGAATTAGTGATGACGGAGTGAATTGACAAGACATACACCATTCGAAAGGTAACCTCCTAAGATTTTAGCATGGCAAGTTTCAGCTTTTTTGGAATCAAACTACGCCCACACTGGGCGAAAAACTCTGATATTATACTAGGCACCGGCTTTGAAAAAAGGTGAATTAGTGATGACGGAGTGAATTGACAAGACATACACCATTCGAAAGGTAACCTCCTAAGATTTTATCATGGCAAGTCTCAGCTTTTTTGGAATCAAACTACGCCCACACTGGGCGAAAAACTCTGATATTATACTAGACATCAGTTTGAAAAAAAGTGAATTAGTGATGACGGAGTGAATTGACAAGACATACACCATTCGAAAGGTAACCTCCTAAGATTTTATCATGGCAAGTCTCAGCTTTTTTGGAATCAAACTACGCCCACACTGGGCGAAAAACTCTGATATTATACTAGACATCAGTTTGAAAAAAGAGTGAATTAGTGATGACGGAGTGAATTGACAAGACATACACCATTCGAAAGGTAACCTCCTAAGATTTTAGCATGGCAAGTTTCAGCTTTTTTGGAATCAAACTACGCCCACACTGGGCGAAAAACTCTGATATTATACTTGACACCGGTTTTGAAAAAAGGTGAATTAGTGATGACGGAGTGAATTGACAAGACATACACCATTCGAAAGGTAACCTCCTAAGATTTTATCATGGCAAGTCTCAGCTTTTTTGGAATCAAACTACGCCCACACTGGGCGAAAAACTCTGATATTATACTAGACATCAGTTTGAAAAAAAAGTGAATTAGTGATGACGGAGTGAATTGACAGGACATACACCATTCGAAAGGTAACCTCCTAAGATTTTAGCATGGCAAGTTTCAGCTTTTTTGGAATCAAACTACGCCCACACTGGGCGAAAAACTCTGATATTATACTAGACACCGGTTTTGAAAAAAGGTGAATTAGTGATGACGGAGTGAATTGACAAGACATACACCATTCGAAAGGTAACCTCCTAAGATTTTATCATGGCAAGTCTCAGCTTTTTTGGAATCAAACTACGCCCACACTGGGCGAAAAACTCTGATATTATACTAGACATCAGTTTGAAAAAAAAGTGAATTAGTGATGACGGAGTGAATTGACAAGACATACACCATTCGAAAGGTAACCTCCTAAGATTTTATCATGGCAAGTCTCAGCTTTTTTGGAATCAAACTACGCCCACACTGGGCGAAAAACTCTGATATTATACTAGACATCAGTTTGAAAAAAAGTGAATTAGTGATGACGGAGTGAATTGACAAGACATACACCATTCGAAAGGTAACCTCCTAAGATTTTATCATGGCAAGTCTCAGCTTTTTTGGAATCAAACTACGCCCACACTGGGCGAAAAACTCTGATATTATACTAGACATCAGTTTGAAAAAAAGTGAATTAGTGATGACGGAGTGAATTGACAAGACATACACCATTCGAAAGGTAACCTCCTAAGATTTTAGCATGGCAAGTTTCAGCTTTTTTGGAATCAAACTACGCCCACACTGGGCGAAAAACTCTGATATTATACTTGACACCGGTTTTGAAAAAAGGTGAATTAGTGATGACGGAGTGAATTGACAAGACATACACCATTCGAAAGGTAACCTCCTAAGATTTTATCATGGCAAGTCTCAGCTTTTTTGGAATCAAACTACGCCCACACTGGGCGAAAAACTCTGATATTATACTAGACATCAGTTTGAAAAAAAGTGAATTAGTGATGACGGAGTGAATTGACAAGACATACACCATTCGAAAGGTAACCTCCTAAGATTTTAGCATGGCAAGTTTCAGCTTTTTTGGAATCAAACTACGCCCACACTGGGCGAAAAACTCTGATATTATACTAGACATCAGTTTGAAAAAAAGGTGAATTAGTGATGACGGAGTGAATTGACAAGACATACACCATTCGAAAGGTAACCTCCTAAGATTTTATCATGGCAAGTCTCAGCTTTTTTGGAATCAAACTACGCCCACACTGGGCGAAAAACTCTGATATTATACTAGACATCAGTTTTGAAAAAAGGTGAATTAGTGATGACGGAGTGAATTGACAAGACATACACCATTCGAAAGGTAACCTCCTAAGATTTTATCATGGCAAGTCTCAGCTTTTTTGGAATCAAACTACGCCCACACTGGGCGAAAAACTCTGATATTATACTAGACATCAGTTTGAAAAAAAAGTGAATTAGTGATGACGGAGTGAATTGACAAGACATACACCATTCGAAAGGTAACCTCCTAAGATTTTATCATGGCAAGTTTCAGCTTTTTTGGAATCAAACTACGCCCACACTGGGCGAAAAACTCTGATATTATACTAGACACCGGTTTTGAAAAAAGGTGAATTAGTGATGACGGAGTGAATTGACAAGACATACACCATTCGAAAGGTAACCTCCTAAGATTTTATCATGGCAAGTCTCAGCTTTTTTGGAATCAAACTACGCCCACACTGGGCGAAAAACTCTGATATTATACTAGACATCAGTTTGAAAAAAAAGTGAATTAGTGATGACGGAGTGAATTGACAAGACATACACCATTCGAAAGGTAACCTCCTAAGATTTTAGCATGGCAAGTTTCAGCTTTTTTGGAATCAAACTACGCCCACACTGGGCGAAAAACTCTGATATTATACTAGACACCGGTTTTGAAAAAAGGTGAATTAGTGATGACGGAGTGAATTGACAAGACATACACCATTCGAAAGGTAACCTCCTAAGATTTTATCATGGCAAGTCTCAGCTTTTTTGGAATCAAACTACGCCCACACTGGGCGAAAAACTCTGATATTATACTAGACATCAGTTTGAAAAAAAGTGAATTAGTGATGACGGAGTGAATTGACAAGACATACACCATTCGAAAGGTAACCTCCTAAGATTTTATCATGGCAAGTCTCAGCTTTTTTGGAATCAAACTACGCCCACACTGGGCGAAAAACTCTGATATTATACTAGACATCAGTTTGAAAAAAAGTGAATTAGTGATGACGGAGTGAATTGACAAGACATACACCATTCGAAAGGTAACCTCCTAAGATTTTAGCATGGCAAGTCTCAGCTTTTTTGGAATCAAACTACGCCCACACTGGGCGAAAAACTCTGATATTATACTTGACACCGGTTTTGAAAAAAGGTGAATTAGTGATGACGGAGTGAATTGACAAGACATACACCATTCGAAAGGTAACCTCCTAAGATTTTATCATGGCAAGTCTCAGCTTTTTTGGAATCAAACTACGCCCACACTGGGCGAAAAACTCTGATATTATACTAGACATCAGTTTGAAAAAAAGTGAATTAGTGATGACGGAGTGAATTGACAAGACATACACCATTCGAAAGGTAACCTCCTAAGATTTTAGCATGGCAAGTTTCAGCTTTTTTGGAATCAAACTACGCCCACACTGGGCGAAAAACTCTGATATTATACTAGACACCGGTTTTGAAAAAAGGTGAATTAGTGATGACGGAGTGAATTGACAAGACATACACCATTCGAAAGGTAACCTCCTAAGATTTTATCATGGCAAGTCTCAGCTTTTTTGGAATCAAACTACGCCCACACTGGGCGAAAAACTCTGATATTATACTAGACATCAGTTTGAAAAAAAGTGAATTAGTGATGACGGAGTGAATTGACAAGACATACACCATTCGAAAGGTAACCTCCTAAGATTTTAGCATGGCAAGTCTCAGCTTTTTTGGAATCAAACTACGCCCACACTGGGCGAAAAACTCTGATATTATACTAGACATCAGTTTGAAAAAAAGTGAATTAGTGATGACGGAGTGAATTGACAAGACATACACCATTCGAAAGGTAACCTCCTAAGATTTTATCATGGCAAGTCTCAGCTTTTTTGGAATCAAACTACGCCCACACTGGGCGAAAAACTCTGATATTATACTAGACATCAGTTTGAAAAAAAGTGAATTAGTGATGACGGAGTGAATTGACAAGACATACACCATTCGAAAGGTAACCTCCTAAGATTTTAGCATGGCAAGTTTCAGCTTTTTTGGAATCAAACTACGCCCACACTGGGCGAAAAACTCTGATATTATACTAGACATCAGTTTGAAAAAAAAGTGAATTAGTGATGACGGAGTGAATTGACAAGACATACACCATTCGAAAGGTAACCTCCTAAGATTTTATCATGGCAAGTCTCAGCTTTTTTGGAATCAAACTACGCCCACACTGGGCGAAAAACTCTGATATTATACTAGACACCAGTTTTGAAAAAAGGTGAATTAGTGATGACGGAGTGAATTGACAAGACATACACCATTCGAAAGGTAACCTCCTAAGATTTTATCATGGCAAGTCTCAGCTTTTTTGGAATCAAACTACGCCCACACTGGGCGAAAAACTCTGATATTATACTAGACATCAGTTTTGAAAAAAAGTGAATTAGTGATGACGGAGTGAATTGACAAGACATACACCATTCGAAAGGTAACCTCCTAAGATTTTATCATGGCAAGTCTCAGCTTTTTTGGAATCAAACTACGCCCACACTGGGCGAAAAACTCTGATATTATACTAGACATCAGTTTGAAAAAAAGTGAATTAGTGATGACGGAGTGAATTGACAAGACATACACCATTCGAAAGGTAACCTCCTAAGATTTTATCATGGCAAGTTTCAGCTTTTTTGGAATCAAACTACGCCCACACTGGGCGAAAAACTCTGATATTATACTAGACACCGGTTTTGAAAAAAGGTGAATTAGTGATGACGGAGTGAATTGACAAGACATACACCATTCGAAAGGTAACCTCCTAAGATTTTATCATGGCAAGTCTCAGCTTTTTTGGAATCAAACTACGCCCACACTGGGCGAAAAACTCTGATATTATACTAGACATCAGTTTGAAAAAAAGTGAATTAGTGATGACGGAGTGAATTGACAAGACATACACCATTCGAAAGGTAACCTCCTAAGATTTTAGCATGGCAAGTTTCAACTTTTTTGGAATCAAACTACGCCCACACTGGGCGAAAAACTCTGATATTATACTTGACACCGGTTTTGAAAAAAGGTGAATTAGTGATGACGGAGTGAATTGACAAGACATACACCATTCGAAAGGTAACCTCCTAAGATTTTATCATGGCAAGTCTCAGCTTTTTTGGAATCAAACTACGCCCACACTGGGCGAAAAACTCTGATATTATACTAGACATCAGTTTGAAAAAAAGTGAATTAGTGATGACGGAGTGAATTGACAAGACATACACCATTCGAAAGGTAACCTCCTAAGATTTTAGCATGGCAAGTTTCAGCTTTTTTGGAATCAAACTACGCCCACACTGGGCGAAAAACTCTGATATTATACTAGACACCGGTTTTGAAAAAAGGTGAATTAGTGATGACGGAGTGAATTGACAAGACATACACCATTCGAAAGGTAACCTCCTAAGATTTTAGCATGGCAAGTTTCAGCTTTTTTGGAATCAAACTACGCCCACACTGGGCGAAAAACTCTGATATTATACTAGACACCGGTTTTGAAAAAAGGTGAATTAGTGATGACGGAGTGAATTGACAAGACATACACCATTCGAAAGGTAACCTCCTAAGATTTTATCATGGCAAGTCTCAGCTTTTTTGGAATCAAACTACGCCCACACTGGGCGAAAAACTCTGATATTATACTAGACATCAGTTTGAAAAAAAAGTGAATTAGTGATGACGGAGTGAATTGACAAGACATACACCATTCGAAAGGTAACCTCCTAAGATTTTATCATGGCAAGTCTCAGCTTTTTTGGAATCAAACTACGCCCACACTGGGCGAAAAACTCTGATATTATACTAGACATCAGTTTTGAAAAAAGGTGAATTAGTGATGACGGAGTGAATTGACAAGACATACACCATTCGAAAGGTAACCTCCTAAGATTTTATCATGGCAAGTCTCAGCTTTTTTGGAATCAAACTACGCCCACACTGGGCGAAAAACTCTGATATTATACTAGACATCAGTTTGAAAAAAAAGTGAATTAGTGATGACGGAGTGAATTGACAAGACATACACCATTCGAAAGGTAACCTCCTAAGATTTTATCATGGCAAGTCTCAGCTTTTTTGGAATCAAACTACGCCCACACTGGGCGAAAAACTCTGATATTATACTAGACATCAGTTTGAAAAAAAAGTGAATTAGTGATGACGGAGTGAATTGACAAGACATACACCATTCGAAAGGTAACCTCCTAAGATTTTAGCATGGCAAGTCTCAGCTTTTTTGGAATCAAACTACGCCCACACTGGGCGAAAAACTCTGATATTATACTAGACACCGGTTTTGAAAAAAGGTGAATTAGTGATGACGGAGTGAATTGACAAGACATACACCATTCGAAAGGTAACCTCCTAAGATTTTATCATGGCAAGTCTCAGCTTTTTTGGAATCAAACTACGCCCACACTGGGCGAAAAACTCTGATATTATACTAGACATCAGTTTGAAAAAAAGTGAATTAGTGATGACGGAGTGAATTGACAAGACATACACCATTCGAAAGGTAACCTCCTAAGATTTTATCATGGCAAGTCTCAGCTTTTTTGGAATCAAACTACGCCCACACTGGGCGAAAAACTCTGATATTATACTAGACATCAGTTTGAAAAAAAAGTGAATTAGTGATGACGGAGTGAATTGACAAGACATACACCATTCGAAAGGTAACCTCCTAAGATTTTATCATGGCAAGTCTCAGCTTTTTTGGAATCAAACTACGCCCACACTGGGCGAAAAACTCTGATATTATACTAGACATCAGTTTGAAAAAAAAGTGAATTAGTGATGACGGAGTGAATTGACAAGACATACACCATTCGAAAGGTAACCTCCTAAGATTTTAGCATGGCAAGTTTCAGCTTTTTTGGAATCAAACTACGCCCACACTGGGCGAAAAACTCTGATATTATACTAGACACCGGTTTTGAAAAAAGGTGAATTAGTGATGACGGAGTGAATTGACAAGACATACACCATTCGAAAGGTAACCTCCTAAGATTTTATCATGGCAAGTCTCAGCTTTTTTGGAATCAAACTACGCCCACACTGGGCGAAAAACTCTGATATTATACTAGACATCAGTTTGAAAAAAAGTGAATTAGTGATGACGGAGTGAATTGACAAGACATACACCATTCGAAAGGTAACCTCCTAAGATTTTATCATGGCAAGTCTCAGCTTTTTTGGAATCAAACTACGCCCACACTGGGCGAAAAACTCTGATATTATACTAGACATCAGTTTGAAAAAAAGTGAATTAGTGATGACGGAGTGAATTGACAAGACATACACCATTCGAAAGGTAACCTCCTAAGATTTTATCATGGCAAGTCTCAGCTTTTTTGGAATCAAACTACGCCCACACTGGGCGAAAAACTCTGATATTATACTAGACATCAGTTTGAAAAAAAGTGAATTAGTGATGACGGAGTGAATTGACAAGACATACACCATTCGAAAGGTAACCTCCTAAGATTTTATCATGGCAAGTCTCAGCTTTTTTGGAATCAAACTACGCCCACACTGGGCGAAAAACTCTGATATTATACTAGACATCAGTTTGAAAAAAAAGTGAATTAGTGATGACGGAGTGAATTGACAAGACATACACCATTCGAAAGGTAACCTCCTAAGATTTTATCATGGCAAGTCTCAGCTTTTTTGGAATCAAACTACGCCCACACTGGGCGAAAAACTCTGATATTATACTTGACACCGGTTTTGAAAAAAGGTGAATTAGTGATGACGGAGTGAATTGACAAGACATACACCATTCGAAAGGTAACCTCCTAAGATTTTAGCATGGCAAGTCTCAGCTTTTTTGGAATCAAACTACGCCCACACTGGGCGAAAAACTCTGATATTATACTAGACATCAGTTTTGAAAAAAAGGTGAATTAGTGATGACGGAGTGAATTGACAAGACATACACCATTCGAAAGGTAACCTCCTAAGATTTTATCATGGCAAGTCTCAGCTTTTTTGGAATCAAACTACGCCCACACTGGGCGAAAAACTCTGATATTATACTAGACATCAGTTTTGAAAAAAAAGTGAATTAGTGATGACGGAGTGAATTGACAAGACATACACCATTCGAAAGGTAACCTCCTAAGATTTTAGCATGGCAAGTCTCAGCTTTTTTGGAATCAAACTACGCCCACACTGGGCGAAAAACTCTGATATTATACTAGACATCAGTTTGAAAAAAAGTGAATTAGTGATGACGGAGTGAATTGACAAGACATACACCATTCGAAAGGTAACCTCCTAAGATTTTATCATGGCAAGTCTCAGCTTTTTTGGAATCAAACTACGCCCACACTGGGCGAAAAACTCTGATATTATACTAGACATCAGTTTTGAAAAAAAGTGAATTAGTGATGACGGAGTGAATTGACAAGACATACACCATTCGAAAGGTAACCTCCTAAGATTTTAGCATGGCAAGTTTCAGCTTTTTTGGAATCAAACTACGCCCACACTGGGCGAAAAACTCTGATATTATACTTGACACCGGTTTTGAAAAAAGGTGAATTAGTGATGACGGAGTGAATTGACAAGACATACACCATTCGAAAGGTAACCTCCTAAGATTTTATCATGGCAAGTCTCAGCTTTTTTGGAATCAAACTACGCCCACACTGGGCGAAAAACTCTGATATTATACTAGACATCAGTTTGAAAAAAAGTGAATTAGTGATGACGGAGTGAATTGACAAGACATACACCATTCGAAAGGTAACCTCCTAAGATTTTATCATGGCAAGTCTCAGCTTTTTTGGAATCAAACTACGCCCACACTGGGCGAAAAACTCTGATATTATACTAGACATCAGTTTGAAAAAAAGTGAATTAGTGATGACGGAGTGAATTGACAAGACATACACCATTCGAAAGGTAACCTCCTAAGATTTTATCATGGCAAGTCTCAGCTTTTTTGGAATCAAACTACGCCCACACTGGGCGAAAAACTCTGATATTATACTAGACATCAGTTTGAAAAAAAGTGAATTAGTGATGACGGAGTGAATTGACAAGACATACACCATTCGAAAGGTAACCTCCTAAGATTTTATCATGGCAAGTCTCAGCTTTTTTGGAATCAAACTACGCCCACACTGGGCGAAAAACTCTGATATTATACTAGACATCAGTTTTGAAAAAAGGTGAATTAGTGATGACGGAGTGAATTGACAAGACATACACCATTCGAAAGGTAACCTCCTAAAATTTTATCATGGCAAGTCTCAGCTTTTTTGGAATCAAACTACGCCCACACTGGGCGAAAAACTCTGATATTATACTAGACATCAGTTTTGAAAAAAAGGTGAATTAGTGATGACGGAGTGAATTGACAAGACATACACCATTCGAAAGGTAACCTCCTAAGATTTTATCATGGCAAGTCTCAGCTTTTTTGGAATCAAACTACGCCCACACTGGGCGAAAAACTCTGATATTATACTAGACATCAGTTTGAAAAAAAGTGAATTAGTGATGACGGAGTGAATTGACAAGACATACACCATTCGAAAGGTAACCTCCTAAGATTTTAGCATGGCAAGTTTCAACTTTTTTGGAATCAAACTACGCCCACACTGGGCGAAAAACTCTGATATTATACTTGACACCGGTTTTGAAAAAAGGTGAATTAGTGATGACGGAGTGAATTGACAAGACATACACCATTCGAAAGGTAACCTCCTAAAATTTTATCATGGCAAGTCTCAGCTTTTTTGGAATCACACTACGCCCACACTGGGCGAAAAACTCTGATATTATACTAGACATCAGTTTGAAAAAAAAGTGAATTAGTGATGACGGAGTGAATTGACAAGACATACACCATTCGAAAGGTAACCTCCTAAGATTTTAGCATGGCAAGTTTCAACTTTTTTGGAATCAAACTACGCCCACACTGGGCGAAAAACTCTGATATTATACTTGACACCGGTTTTGAAAAAAGGTGAATTAGTGATGACGGAGTGAATTGACAAGACATACACCATTCGAAAGGTAACCTCCTAAAATTTTATCATGGCAAGTCTCAGCTTTTTTGGAATCAAACTACGCCCACACTGGGCGAAAAACTCTGATATTATACTAGACATCAGTTTGAAAAAAAGTGAATTAGTGATGACGGAGTGAATTGACAAGACATACACCATTCGAAAGGTAACCTCCTAAGATTTTAGCATGGCAAGTTTCAACTTTTTTGGAATCAAACTACGCCCACACTGGGCGAAAAACTCTGATATTATACTTGACACCGGTTTTGAAAAAAGGTGAATTAGTGATGACGGAGTGAATTGACAAGACATACACCATTCGAAAGGTAACCTCCTAAGATTTTAGCATGGCAAGTTTCAGCTTTTTTGGAATCAAACTACGCCCACACTGGGCGAAAAACTCTGATATTATACTAGACATCAGTTTTGAAAAAAAGGTGAATTAGTGATGACGGAGTGAATTGACAAGACATACACCATTCGAAAGGTAACCTCCTAAAATTTTATCATGGCAAGTCTCAGCTTTTTTGGAATCAAACTACGCCCACACTGGGCGAAAAACTCTGATATTATACTAGACATCAGTTTGAAAAAAAGTGAATTAGTGATGACGGAGTGAATTGACAAGACATACACCATTCGAAAGGTAACCTCCTAAGATTTTAGCATGGCAAGTCTCAGCTTTTTTGGAATCAAACTACGCCCACACTGGGCGAAAAACTCTGATATTATACTAGACATCAGTTTTGAAAAAAGGTGAATTAGTGATGACGGAGTGAATTGACAAGACATACACCATTCGAAAGGTAACCTCCTAAGATTTTATCATGGCAAGTCTCAGCTTTTTTGGAATCAAACTACGCCCACACTGGGCGAAAAACTCTGATATTATACTAGACATCAGTTTGAAAAAAAGTGAATTAGTGATGACGGAGTGAATTGACAAGACATACACCATTCGAAAGGTAACCTCCTAAGATTTTAGCATGGCAAGTCTCAGCTTTTTTGGAATCAAACTACGCCCACACTGGGCGAAAAACTCTGATATTATACTAGACATCAGTTTTGAAAAAAGGTGAATTAGTGATGACGGAGTGAATTGACAAGACATACACCATTCGAAAGGTAACCTCCTAAGATTTTATCATGGCAAGTCTCAGCTTTTTTGGAATCAAACTACGCCCACACTGGGCGAAAAACTCTGATATTATACTAGACATCAGTTTGAAAAAAAGTGAATTAGTGATGACGGAGTGAATTGACAAGACATACACCATTCGAAAGGTAACCTCCTAAGATTTTAGCATGGCAAGTTTCAACTTTTTTGGAATCAAACTACGCCCACACTGGGCGAAAAACTCTGATATTATACTAGACACCGGTTTTGAAAAAAGGTGAATTAGTGATGACGGAGTGAATTGACAAGACATACACCATTCGAAAGGTAACCTCCTAAGATTTTAGCATGGCAAGTCTCAGCTTTTTTGGAATCAAACTACGCCCACACTGGGCGAAAAACTCTGATATTATACTTGACACCGGTTTTGAAAAAAGGTGAATTAGTGATGACGGAGTGAATTGACAAGACATACACCATTCGAAAGGTAACCTCCTAAGATTTTAGCATGGCAAGTCTCAGCTTTTTTGGAATCAAACTACGCCCACACTGGGCGAAAAACTCTGATATTATACTAGACATCAGTTTGAAAAAAAGTGAATTAGTGATGACGGAGTGAATTGACAAGACATACACCATTCGAAAGGTAACCTCCTAAGATTTTAGCATGGCAAGTCTCAGCTTTTTTGGAATCAAACTACGCCCACACTGGGCGAAAAACTCTGATATTATACTTGACACCGGTTTTGAAAAAAGGTGAATTAGTGATGACGGAGTGAATTGACAAGACATACACCATTCGAAAGGTAACCTCCTAAGATTTTATCATGGCAAGTCTCAGCTTTTTTGGAATCAAACTACGCCCACACTGGGCGAAAAACTCTGATATTATACTAGACATCAGTTTGAAAAAAAAGTGAATTAGTGATGACGGAGTGAATTGACAAGACATACACCATTCGAAAGGTAACCTCCTAAGATTTTAGCATGGCAAGTTTCAACTTTTTTGGAATCAAACTACGCCCACACTGGGCGAAAAACTCTGATATTATACTTGACACCGGTTTTGAAAAAAGGTGAATTAGTGATGACGGAGTGAATTGACAAGACATACACCATTCGAAAGGTAACCTCCTAAGATTTTAGCATGGCAAGTTTCAGCTTTTTTGGAATCAAACTACGCCCACACTGGGCGAAAAACTCTGATATTATACTAGACATCGGTTTTGAAAAAAAGGTGAATTAGTGATGACGGAGTGAATTGACAAGACATACACCATTCGAAAGGTAACCTCCTAAGATTTTATCATGGCAAGTCTCAGCTTTTTTGGAATCAAACTACGCCCACACTGGGCGAAAAACTCTGATATTATACTAGACATCAGTTTGAAAAAAGGTGAATTAGTGATGACGGAGTGAATTGACAAGACATACACCATTCGAAAGGTAACCTCCTAAGATTTTAGCATGGCAAGTCTCAGCTTTTTTGGAATCAAACTACGCCCACACTGGGCGAAAAACTCTGATATTATACTAGACATCAGTTTTGAAAAAAAGTGAATTAGTGATGACGGAGTGAATTGACAAGACATACACCATTCGAAAGGTAACCTCCTAAGATTTTATCATGGCAAGTCTCAGCTTTTTTGGAATCAAACTACGCCCACACTGGGCGAAAAACTCTGATATTATACTAGACATCAGTTTTGAAAAAAAGGTGAATTAGTGATGACGGAGTGAATTGACAAGACATACACCATTCGAAAGGTAACCTCCTAAGATTTTATCATGGCAAGTCTCAGCTTTTTTGGAATCAAACTACGCCCACACTGGGCGAAAAACTCTGATATTATACTAGACATCAGTTTTGAAAAAAGGTGAATTAGTGATGACGGAGTGAATTGACAAGACATACACCATTCGAAAGGTAACCTCCTAAGATTTTATCATGGCAAGTCTCAGCTTTTTTGGAATCAAACTACGCCCACACTGGGCGAAAAACTCTGATATTATACTAGACATCAGTTTTGAAAAAAAGTGAATTAGTGATGACGGAGTGAATTGACAAGACATACACCATTCGAAAGGTAACCTCCTAAGATTTTATCATGGCAAGTCTCAGCTTTTTTGGAATCAAACTACGCCCACACTGGGCGAAAAACTCTGATATTATACTAGACATCAGTTTTGAAAAAAGGTGAATTAGTGATGACGGAGTGAATTGACAAGACATACACCATTCGAAAGGTAACCTCCTAAGATTTTATCATGGCAAGTCTCAGCTTTTTTGGAATCAAACTACGCCCACACTGGGCGAAAAACTCTGATATTATACTTGACACCGGTTTTGAAAAAAGGTGAATTAGTGATGACGGAGTGAATTGACAAGACATACACCATTCGAAAGGTAACCTCCTAAGATTTTATCATGGCAAGTCTCAGCTTTTTTGGAATCAAACTACGCCCACACTGGGCGAAAAACTCTGATATTATACTAGACATCAGTTTTGAAAAAAAGTGAATTAGTGATGACGGAGTGAATTGACAAGACATACACCATTCGAAAGGTAACCTCCTAAGATTTTAGCATGGCAAGTTTCAACTTTTTTGGAATCAAACTACGCCCACACTGGGCGAAAAACTCTGATATTATACTTGACACCGGTTTTGAAAAAAGGTGAATTAGTGATGACGGAGTGAATTGACAAGACATACACCATTCGAAAGGTAACCTCCTAAGATTTTATCATGGCAAGTCTCAGCTTTTTTGGAATCAAACTACGCCCACACTGGGCGAAAAACTCTGATATTATACTAGACATCAGTTTGAAAAAAAGTGAATTAGTGATGACGGAGTGAATTGACAAGACATACACCATTCGAAAGGTAACCTCCTAAGATTTTAGCATGGCAAGTCTCAGCTTTTTTGGAATCAAACTACGCCCACACTGGGCGAAAAACTCTGATATTATACTTGACACCGGTTTTGAAAAAAGGTGAATTAGTGATGACGGAGTGAATTGACAAGACATACACCATTCGAAAGGTAACCTCCTAAGATTTTAGCATGGCAAGTCTCAACTTTTTTGGAATCAAACTACGCCCACACTGGGCGAAAAACTCTGATATTATACTTGACACCGGTTTTGAAAAAAGGTGAATTAGTGATGACGGAGTGAATTGACAAGACATACACCATTCGAAAGGTAACCTCCTAAGATTTTATCATGGCAAGTCTCAGCTTTTTTGGAATCAAACTACGCCCACACTGGGCGAAAAACTCTGATATTATACTAGACATCAGTTTTGAAAAAAGGTGAATTAGTGATGACGGAGTGAATTGACAAGACATACACCATTCGAAAGGTAACCTCCTAAGATTTTAGCATGGCAAGTCTCAGCTTTTTTGGAATCAAACTACGCCCACACTGGGCGAAAAACTCTGATATTATACTAGACATCAGTTTTGAAAAAAAGGTGAATTAGTGATGACGGAGTGAATTGACAAGACATACACCATTCGAAAGGTAACCTCCTAAGATTTTATCATGGCAAGTCTCAGCTTTTTTGGAATCAAACTACGCCCACACTGGGCGAAAAACTCTGATATTATACTAGACATCAGTTTGAAAAAAAGTGAATTAGTGATGACGGAGTGAATTGACAAGACATACACCATTCGAAAGGTAACCTCCTAAGATTTTAGCATGGCAAGTTTCAACTTTTTTGGAATCAAACTACGCCCACACTGGGCGAAAAACTCTGATATTATACTTGACACCGGTTTTGAAAAAAGGTGAATTAGTGATGACGGAGTGAATTGACAAGACATACACCATTCGAAAGGTAACCTCCTAAGATTTTATCATGGCAAGTCTCAGCTTTTTTGGAATCAAACTACGCCCACACTGGGCGAAAAACTCTGATATTATACTAGACATCAGTTTGAAAAAAAAGTGAATTAGTGATGACGGAGTGAATTGACAAGACATACACCATTCGAAAGGTAACCTCCTAAGATTTTAGCATGGCAAGTCTCAACTTTTTTGGAATCAAACTACGCCCACACTGGGCGAAAAACTCTGATATTATACTTGACACCGGTTTTGAAAAAAGGTGAATTAGTGATGACGGAGTGAATTGACAAGACATACACCATTCGAAAGGTAACCTCCTAAGATTTTATCATGGCAAGTCTCAGCTTTTTTGGAATCAAACTACGCCCACACTGGGCGAAAAACTCTGATATTATACTTGACACCGGTTTTGAAAAAAGGTGAATTAGTGATGACGGAGTGAATTGACAAGACATACACCATTCGAAAGGTAACCTCCTAAGATTTTATCATGGCAAGTCTCAGCTTTTTTGGAATCAAACTACGCCCACACTGGGCGAAAAACTCTGATATTATACTAGACATCAGTTTGAAAAAAAGTGAATTAGTGATGACGGAGTGAATTGACAAGACATACACCATTCGAAAGGTAACCTCCTAAGATTTTAGCATGGCAAGTCTCAGCTTTTTTGGAATCAAACTACGCCCACACTGGGCGAAAAACTCTGATATTATACTAGACATCAGTTTTGAAAAAAGGTGAATTAGTGATGACGGAGTGAATTGACAAGACATACACCATTCGAAAGGTAACCTCCTAAAATTTTATCATGGCAAGTCTCAGCTTTTTTGGAATCAAACTACGCCCACACTGGGCGAAAAACTCTGATATTATACTAGACATCAGTTTGAAAAAAGGTGAATTAGTGATGACGGAGTGAATTGACAAGACATACACCATTCGAAAGGTAACCTCCTAAGATTTTATCATGGCAAGTCTCAGCTTTTTTGGAATCAAACTACGCCCACACTGGGCGAAAAACTCTGATATTATACTAGACATCAGTTTGAAAAAAAGTGAATTAGTGATGACGGAGTGAATTGACAAGACATACACCATTCGAAAGGTAACCTCCTAAGATTTTATCATGGCAAGTCTCAGCTTTTTTGGAATCAAACTACGCCCACACTGGGCGAAAAACTCTGATATTATACTAGACATCAGTTTTGAAAAAAAGTGAATTAGTGATGACGGAGTGAATTGACAAGACATACACCATTCGAAAGGTAACCTCCTAAGATTTTAGCATGGCAAGTCTCAGCTTTTTTGGAATCAAACTACGCCCACACTGGGCGAAAAACTCTGATATTATACTTGACATCGGTTTTGAAAAAAGGTGAATTAGTGATGACGGAGTGAATTGACAAGACATACACCATTCGAAAGGTAACCTCCTAAGATTTTATCATGGCAAGTCTCAGCTTTTTTGGAATCAAACTACGCCCACACTGGGCGAAAAACTCTGATATTATACTAGACATCAGTTTTGAAAAAAAGGTGAATTAGTGATGACGGAGTGAATTGACAAGACATACACCATTCGAAAGGTAACCTCCTAAGATTTTATCATGGCAAGTCTCAGCTTTTTTGGAATCAAACTACGCCCACACTGGGCGAAAAACTCTGATATTATACTAGACATCAGTTTGAAAAAAAGGTGAATTAGTGATGACGGAGTGAATTGACAAGACATACACCATTCGAAAGGTAACCTCCTAAGATTTTAGCATGGCAAGTCTCAGCTTTTTTGGAATCAAACTACGCCCACACTGGGCGAAAAACTCTGATATTATACTAGACATCGGTTTTGAAAAAAGGTGAATTAGTGATGACGGAGTGAATTGACAAGACATACACCATTCGAAAGGTAACCTCCTAAGATTTTATCATGGCAAGTCTCAGCTTTTTTGGAATCAAACTACGCCCACACTGGGCGAAAAACTCTGATATTATACTTGACACCGGTTTTGAAAAAAGGTGAATTAGTGATGACGGAGTGAATTGACAAGACATACACCATTCGAAAGGTAACCTCCTAAGATTTTAGCATGGCAAGTTTCAGCTTTTTTGGAATCAAACTACGCCCACACTGGGCGAAAAACTCTGATATTATACTTGACACCGGTTTTGAAAAAAGGTGAATTAGTGATGACGGAGTGAATTGACAAGACATACACCATTCGAAAGGTAACCTCCTAAGATTTTATCATGGCAAGTCTCAGCTTTTTTGGAATCAAACTACGCCCACACTGGGCGAAAAACTCTGATATTATACTAGACATCAGTTTTGAAAAAAAGTGAATTAGTGATGACGGAGTGAATTGACAAGACATACACCATTCGAAAGGTAACCTCCTAAGATTTTATCATGGCAAGTCTCAGCTTTTTTGGAATCAAACTACGCCCACACTGGGCGAAAAACTCTGATATTATACTAGACATCAGTTTTGAAAAAAAGTGAATTAGTGATGACGGAGTGAATTGACAAGACATACACCATTCGAAAGGTAACCTCCTAAGATTTTATCATGGCAAGTCTCAGCTTTTTTGGAATCAAACTACGCCCACACTGGGCGAAAAACTCTGATATTATACTAGACATCAGTTTTGAAAAAAGGTGAATTAGTGATGACGGAGTGAATTGACAAGACATACACCATTCGAAAGGTAACCTCCTAAGATTTTATCATGGCAAGTCTCAGCTTTTTTGGAATCAAACTACGCCCACACTGGGCGAAAAACTCTGATATTATACTTGACACCGGTTTTGAAAAAAGGTGAATTAGTGATGACGGAGTGAATTGACAAGACATACACCATTCGAAAGGTAACCTCCTAAGATTTTATCATGGCAAGTCTCAGCTTTTTTGGAATCAAACTACGCCCACACTGGGCGAAAAACTCTGATATTATACTAGACATCAGTTTTGAAAAAAGGTGAATTAGTGATGACGGAGTGAATTGACAAGACATACACCATTCGAAAGGTAACCTCCTAAGATTTTATCATGGCAAGTCTCAGCTTTTTTGGAATCAAACTACGCCCACACTGGGCGAAAAACTCTGATATTATACTAGATATCAGTTTGAAAAAAGGTGAATTAGTGATGACGGAGTGAATTGACAAGACATACACCATTCGAAAGGTAACCTCCTAAGATTTTATCATGGCAAGTCTCAGCTTTTTTGGAATCAAACTACGCCCACACTGGGCGAAAAACTCTGATATTATACTAGACATCAGTTTGAAAAAAAGTGAATTAGTGATGACGGAGTGAATTGACAAGACATACACCATTCGAAAGGTAACCTCCTAAGATTTTAGCATGGCAAGTCTCAGCTTTTTTGGAATCAAACTACGCCCACACTGGGCGAAAAACTCTGATATTATACTAGACACCAGTTTTGAAAAAAGGTGAATTAGTGATGACGGAGTGAATTGACAAGACATACACCATTCGAAAGGTAACCTCCTAAGATTTTATCATGGCAAGTCTCAGCTTTTTTGGAATCAAACTACGCCCACACTGGGCGAAAAACTCTGATATTATACTAGACATCAGTTTGAAAAAAAGTGAATTAGTGATGACGGAGTGAATTGACAAGACATACACCATTCGAAAGGTAACCTCCTAAGATTTTAGCATGGCAAGTTTCAACTTTTTTGGAATCAAACTACGCCCACACTGGGCGAAAAACTCTGATATTATACTTGACATCGGTTTTGAAAAAAGGTGAATTAGTGATGACGGAGTGAATTGACAAGACATACACCATTCGAAAGGTAACCTCCTAAGATTTTATCATGGCAAGTCTCAGCTTTTTTGGAATCAAACTACGCCCACACTGGGCGAAAAACTCTGATATTATACTAGACATCAGTTTGAAAAAAAGGTGAATTAGTGATGACGGAGTGAATTGACAAGACATACACCATTCGAAAGGTAACCTCCTAAGATTTTAGCATGGCAAGTTTCAGCTTTTTTGGAATCAAACTACGCCCACACTGGGCGAAAAACTCTGATATTATACTAGACACCGGTTTTGAAAAAAGGTGAATTAGTGATGACGGAGTGAATTGACAAGACATACACCATTCGAAAGGTAACCTCCTAAGATTTTATCATGGCAAGTCTCAGCTTTTTTGGAATCAAACTACGCCCACACTGGGCGAAAAACTCTGATATTATACTAGACATCAGTTTTGAAAAAAAGTGAATTAGTGATGACGGAGTGAATTGACAAGACATACACCATTCGAAAGGTAACCTCCTAAGATTTTATCATGGCAAGTCTCAGCTTTTTTGGAATCAAACTACGCCCACACTGGGCGAAAAACTCTGATATTATACTAGACATCAGTTTGAAAAAAAAGTGAATTAGTGATGACGGAGTGAATTGACAAGACATACACCATTCGAAAGGTAACCTCCTAAGATTTTATCATGGCAAGTCTCAGCTTTTTTGGAATCAAACTACGCCCACACTGGGCGAAAAACTCTGATATTATACTAGATATCAGTTTGAAAAAAGGTGAATTAGTGATGACGGAGTGAATTGACAAGACATACACTATTCGAAAGGTAACCTCCTAAGATTTTATCATGGCAAGTCTCAGCTTTTTTGGAATCAAACTACGCCCACACTGGGCGAAAAACTCTGATATTATACTAGACATCGGTTTTGAAAAAAAGGTGAATTAGTGATGACGGAGTGAATTGACAAGACATACACCATTCGAAAGGTAACCTCCTAAGATTTTATCATGGCAAGTCTCAGCTTTTTTGGAATCAAACTACGCCCACACTGGGCGAAAAACTCTGATATTATACTAGACATCAGTTTTGAAAAAAAGTGAATTAGTGATGACGGAGTGAATTGACAAGACATACACCATTCGAAAGGTAACCTCCTAAGATTTTAGCATGGCAAGTCTCAGCTTTTTTGGAATCAAACTACGCCCACACTGGGCGAAAAACTCTGATATTATACTAGACATCAGTTTTGAAAAAAAGTGAATTAGTGATGACGGAGTGAATTGACAAGACATACACCATTCGAAAGGTAACCTCCTAAGATTTTAGCATGGCAAGTCTCAGCTTTTTTGGAATCAAACTACGCCCACACTGGGCGAAAAACTCTGATATTAAACTTGACACCGGTTTTGAAAAAAAGGTGAATTAGTGATGACGGAGTGAATTGACAAGACATACACCATTCGAAAGGTAACCTCCTAAGATTTTATCATGGCAAGTCTCAGCTTTTTTGGAATCAAACTACGCCCACACTGGGCGAAAAACTCTGATATTATACTAGACATCAGTTTGAAAAAAAGTGAATTAGTGATGACGGAGTGAATTGACAAGACATACACCATTCGAAAGGTAACCTCCTAAGATTTTAGCATGGCAAGTCTCAACTTTTTTGGAATCAAACTACGCCCACACTGGGCGAAAAACTCTGATATTATACTAGACATCGGTTTTGAAAAAAGGTGAATTAGTGATGACGGAGTGAATTGACAAGACATACACCATTCGAAAGGTAACCTCCTAAGATTTTAGCATGGCAAGTCTCAGCTTTTTTGGAATCAAACTACGCCCACACTGGGCGAAAAACTCTGATATTATACTAGACATCAGTTTTGAAAAAAAGTGAATTAGTGATGACGGAGTGAATTGACAAGACATACACCATTCGAAAGGTAACCTCCTAAGATTTTATCATGGCAAGTCTCAGCTTTTTTGGAATCAAACTACGCCCACACTGGGCGAAAAACTCTGATATTATACTAGACATCAGTTTTGAAAAAAAGGTGAATTAGTGATGACGGAGTGAATTGACAAGACATACACCATTCGAAAGGTAACCTCCTAAGATTTTAGCATGGCAAGTCTCAGCTTTTTTGGAATCAAACTACGCCCACACTGGGCGAAAAACTCTGATATTATACTAGACATCAGTTTTGAAAAAAAGTGAATTAGTGATGACGGAGTGAATTGACAAGACATACACCATTCGAAAGGTAACCTCCTAAGATTTTAGCATGGCAAGTCTCAGCTTTTTTGGAATCAAACTACGCCCACACTGGGCGAAAAACTCTGATATTATACTAGACATCAGTTTGAAAAAAAGGTGAATTAGTGATGACGGAGTGAATTGACAAGACATACACCATTCGAAAGGTAACCTCCTAAGATTTTATCATGGCAAGTCTCAGCTTTTTTGGAATCAAACTACGCCCACACTGGGCGAAAAACTCTGATATTATACTAGACATCAGTTTTGAAAAAAGGTGAATTAGTGATGACGGAGTGAATTGACAAGACATACACCATTCGAAAGGTAACCTCCTAAGATTTTATCATGGCAAGTCTCAGCTTTTTTGGAATCAAACTACGCCCACACTGGGCGAAAAACTCTGATATTATACTAGACATCAGTTTGAAAAAAAAGTGAATTAGTGATGACGGAGTGAATTGACAAGACATACACCATTCGAAAGGTAACCTCCTAAGATTTTATCATGGCAAGTCTCAGCTTTTTTGGAATCAAACTACGCCCACACTGGGCGAAAAACTCTGATATTATACTAGACATCAGTTTTGAAAAAAAGTGAATTAGTGATGACGGAGTGAATTGACAAGACATACACCATTCGAAAGGTAACCTCCTAAGATTTTATCATGGCAAGTCTCAGCTTTTTTGGAATCAAACTACGCCCACACTGGGCGAAAAACTCTGATATTATACTAGACATCAGTTTGAAAAAAAGTGAATTAGTGATGACGGAGTGAATTGACAAGACATACACCATTCGAAAGGTAACCTCCTAAGATTTTATCATGGCAAGTCTCAGCTTTTTTGGAATCAAACTACGCCCACACTGGGCGAAAAACTCTGATATTATACTAGACATCAGTTTTGAAAAAAAGTGAATTAGTGATGACGGAGTGAATTGACAAGACATACACCATTCGAAAGGTAACCTCCTAAGATTTTAGCATGGCAAGTCTCAGCTTTTTTGGAATCAAACTACGCCCACACTGGGCGAAAAACTCTGATATTATACTAGACATCAGTTTTGAAAAAAAGTGAATTAGTGATGACGGAGTGAATTGACAAGACATACACCATTCGAAAGGTAACCTCCTAAGATTTTATCATGGCAAGTCTCAGCTTTTTTGGAATCAAACTACGCCCACACTGGGCGAAAAACTCTGATATTATACTAGACATCAGTTTGAAAAAAAGTGAATTAGTGATGACGGAGTGAATTGACAAGACATACACCATTCGAAAGGTAACCTCCTAAGATTTTATCATGGCAAGTCTCAGCTTTTTTGGAATCAAACTACGCCCACACTGGGCGAAAAACTCTGATATTATACTAGACATCAGTTTTGAAAAAAAGGTGAATTAGTGATGACGGAGTGAATTGACAAGACATACACCATTCGAAAGGTAACCTCCTAAGATTTTATCATGGCAAGTCTCAGCTTTTTTGGAATCAAACTACGCCCACACTGGGCGAAAAACTCTGATATTATACTTGACACCGGTTTTGAAAAAAGGTGAATTAGTGATGACGGAGTGAATTGACAAGACATACACCATTCGAAAGGTAACCTCCTAAGATTTTATCATGGCAAGTCTCAGCTTTTTTGGAATCAAACTACGCCCACACTGGGCGAAAAACTCTGATATTATACTAGACATCAGTTTGAAAAAAAGTGAATTAGTGATGACGGAGTGAATTGACAAGACATACACCATTCGAAAGGTAACCTCCTAAGATTTTATCATGGCAAGTCTCAGCTTTTTTGGAATCAAACTACGCCCACACTGGGCGAAAAACTCTGATATTATACTAGACATCAGTTTTGAAAAAAGGTGAATTAGTGATGACGGAGTGAATTGACAAGACATACACCATTCGAAAGGTAACCTCCTAAGATTTTATCATGGCAAGTCTCAGCTTTTTTGGAATCAAACTACGCCCACACTGGGCGAAAAACTCTGATATTATACTAGACATCAGTTTGAAAAAAAGTGAATTAGTGATGACGGAGTGAATTGACAAGACATACACCATTCGAAAGGTAACCTCCTAAGATTTTATCATGGCAAGTCTCAGCTTTTTTGGAATCAAACTACGCCCACACTGGGCGAAAAACTCTGATATTATACTTGACACCGGTTTTGAAAAAAGGTGAATTAGTGATGACGGAGTGAATTGACAAGACATACACCATTCGAAAGGTAACCTCCTAAGATTTTATCATGGCAAGTCTCAGCTTTTTTGGAATCAAACTACGCCCACACTGGGCGAAAAACTCTGATATTATACTAGACATCAGTTTTGAAAAAAAGTGAATTAGTGATGACGGAGTGAATTGACAAGACATACACCATTCGAAAGGTAACCTCCTAAGATTTTATCATGGCAAGTCTCAGCTTTTTTGGAATCAAACTACGCCCACACTGGGCGAAAAACTCTGATATTATACTAGACACCGGTTTTGAAAAAAGGTGAATTAGTGATGACGGAGTGAATTGACAAGACATACACCATTCGAAAGGTAACCTCCTAAGATTTTATCATGGCAAGTCTCAGCTTTTTTGGAATCAAACTACGCCCACACTGGGCGAAAAACTCTGATATTATACTTGACATCGGTTTTGAAAAAAAGTGAATTAGTGATGACGGAGTGAATTGACAAGACATACACCATTCGAAAGGTAACCTCCTAAGATTTTATCATGGCAAGTCTCAGCTTTTTTGGAATCAAACTACGCCCACACTGGGCGAAAAACTCTGATATTATACTAGACATCAGTTTGAAAAAAAGTGAATTAGTGATGACGGAGTGAATTGACAAGACATACACCATTCGAAAGGTAACCTCCTAAGATTTTAGCATGGCAAGTCTCAGCTTTTTTGGAATCAAACTACGCCCACACTGGGCGAAAAACTCTGATATTATACTAGACATCGGTTTTGAAAAAAAGGTGAATTAGTGATGACGGAGTGAATTGACAAGACATACACCATTCGAAAGGTAACCTCCTAAGATTTTATCATGGCAAGTCTCAGCTTTTTTGGAATCAAACTACGCCCACACTGGGCGAAAAACTCTGATATTATACTTGACACCGGTTTTGAAAAAAGGTGAATTAGTGATGACGGAGTGAATTGACAAGACATACACCATTCGAAAGGTAACCTCCTAAGATTTTATCATGGCAAGTCTCAGCTTTTTTGGAATCAAACTACGCCCACACTGGGCGAAAAACTCTGATATTATACTAGACATCAGTTTGAAAAAAAAGTGAATTAGTGATGACGGAGTGAATTGACAAGACATACACCATTCGAAAGGTAACCTCCTAAGATTTTATCATGGCAAGTCTCAGCTTTTTTGGAATCAAACTACGCCCACACTGGGCGAAAAACTCTGATATTATACTAGACATCAGTTTGAAAAAAAGTGAATTAGTGATGACGGAGTGAATTGACAAGACATACACCATTCGAAAGGTAACCTCCTAAGATTTTATCATGGCAAGTCTCAGCTTTTTTGGAATCAAACTACGCCCACACTGGGCGAAAAACTCTGATATTATACTTGACACCGGTTTTGAAAAAAAGGTGAATTAGTGATGACGGAGTGAATTGACAAGACATACACCATTCGAAAGGTAACCTCCTAAGATTTTATCATGGCAAGTCTCAGCTTTTTTGGAATCAAACTACGCCCACACTGGGCGAAAAACTCTGATATTATACTAGACATCAGTTTGAAAAAAAGTGAATTAGTGATGACGGAGTGAATTGACAAGACATACACCATTCGAAAGGTAACCTCCTAAGATTTTATCATGGCAAGTCTCAGCTTTTTTGGAATCAAACTACGCCCACACTGGGCGAAAAACTCTGATATTATACTAGACATCAGTTTTGAAAAAAAGTGAATTAGTGATGACGGAGTGAATTGACAAGACATACACCATTCGAAAGGTAACCTCCTAAGATTTTATCATGGCAAGTCTCAGCTTTTTTGGAATCAAACTACGCCCACACTGGGCGAAAAACTCTGATATTATACTAGACATCAGTTTGAAAAAAAAGTGAATTAGTGATGACGGAGTGAATTGACAAGACATACACCATTCGAAAGGTAACCTCCTAAGATTTTATCATGGCAAGTCTCAGCTTTTTTGGAATCAAACTACGCCCACACTGGGCGAAAAACTCTGATATTATACTAGACATCAGTTTGAAAAAAAAGTGAATTAGTGATGACGGAGTGAATTGACAAGACATACACCATTCGAAAGGTAACCTCCTAAGATTTTATCATGGCAAGTCTCAGCTTTTTTGGAATCAAACTACGCCCACACTGGGCGAAAAACTCTGATATTATACTAGACATCAGTTTGAAAAAAAGTGAATTAGTGATGACGGAGTGAATTGACAAGACATACACCATTCGAAAGGTAACCTCCTAAGATTTTATCATGGCAAGTCTCAGCTTTTTTGGAATCAAACTACGCCCACACTGGGCGAAAAACTCTGATATTATACTAGACATCAGTTTGAAAAAAAGTGAATTAGTGATGACGGAGTGAATTGACAAGACATACACCATTCGAAAGGTAACCTCCTAAGATTTTATCATGGCAAGTCTCAGCTTTTTTGGAATCAAACTACGCCCACACTGGGCGAAAAACTCTGATATTATACTAGACATCAGTTTGAAAAAAAGTGAATTAGTGATGACGGAGTGAATTGACAAGACATACACCATTCGAAAGGTAACCTCCTAAGATTTTATCATGGCAAGTCTCAGCTTTTTTGGAATCAAACTACGCCCACACTGGGCGAAAAACTCTGATATTATACTAGACATCAGTTTGAAAAAAAGTGAATTAGTGATGACGGAGTGAATTGACAAGACATACACCATTCGAAAGGTAACCTCCTAAGATTTTATCATGGCAAGTCTCAGCTTTTTTGGAATCAAACTACGCCCACACTGGGCGAAAAACTCTGATATTATACTAGACATCAGTTTGAAAAAAAGTGAATTAGTGATGACGGAGTGAATTGACAAGACATACACCATTCGAAAGGTAACCTCCTAAGATTTTATCATGGCAAGTCTCAGCTTTTTTGGAATCAAACTACGCCCACACTGGGCGAAAAACTCTGATATTATACTAGACATCAGTTTTGAAAAAAGGTGAATTAGTGATGACGGAGTGAATTGACAAGACATACACCATTCGAAAGGTAACCTCCTAAGATTTTATCATGGCAAGTCTCAGCTTTTTTGGAATCAAACTACGCCCACACTGGGCGAAAAACTCTGATATTATACTAGACATCAGTTTGAAAAAAAGGTGAATTAGTGATGACGGAGTGAATTGACAAGACATACACCATTCGAAAGGTAACCTCCTAAGATTTTATCATGGCAAGTCTCAGCTTTTTTGGAATCAAACTACGCCCACACTGGGCGAAAAACTCTGATATTATACTAGACATCAGTTTGAAAAAAAGTGAATTAGTGATGACGGAGTGAATTGACAAGACATACACCATTCGAAAGGTAACCTCCTAAGATTTTATCATGGCAAGTCTCAGCTTTTTTGGAATCAAACTACGCCCACACTGGGCGAAAAACTCTGATATTATACTAGACATCAGTTTGAAAAAAAGTGAATTAGTGATGACGGAGTGAATTGACAAGACATACACCATTCGAAAGGTAACCTCCTAAGATTTTATCATGGCAAGTCTCAGCTTTTTTGGAATCAAACTGCGCCCACACTGGGCGAAAAACTCTGATATTATACTAGACATCAGTTTGAAAAAAAGTGAATTAGTGATGACGGAGTGAATTGACAAGACATACACCATTCGAAAGGTAACCTCCTAAGACTTTATCATGGCAAGTCTCAGCTTTTTTGGAATCAAACTGCGCCCACACTGGGCGAAAAACTCTGATATTATACTAGACATCAGTTTTGAAAAAAAGTGAATTAGTGATGACGGAGTGAATTGACAAGACATACACCATTCGAAAGGTAACCTCCTAAGATTTTATCATGGCAAGTCTCAGCTTTTTTGGAATCAAACTACGCCCACACTGGGCGAAAAACTCTGATATTATACTAGACATCAGTTTGAAAAAAAGTGAATTAGTGATGACGGAGTGAATTGACAAGACATACACCATTCGAAAGGTAACCTCCTAAGACTTTATCATGGCAAGTCTCAGCTTTTTTGGAATCAAACTGCGCCCACACTGGGCGAAAAACTCTGATATTATACTAGACATCAGTTTGAAAAAAAGTGAATTAGTGATGACGGAGTGAATTGACAAGACATACACCATTCGAAAGGTAACCTCCTAAGACTTTATCATGGCAAGTCTCAGCTTTTTTGGAATCAAACTGCGCCCACACTGGGCGAAAAACTCTGATATTATACTAGACATCAGTTTTGAAAAAAAGTGAATTAGTGATGACGGAGTGAATTGACAAGACATACACCATTCGAAAGGTAACCTCCTAAGATTTTATCATGGCAAGTCTCAGCTTTTTTGGAATCAAACTACGCCCACACTGGGCGAAAAACTCTGATATTATACTAGACATCAGTTTGAAAAAAAGTGAATTAGTGATGACGGAGTGAATTGACAAGACATACACCATTCGAAAGGTAACCTCCTAAGATTTTATCATGGCAAGTCTCAGCTTTTTTGGAATCAAACTGCGCCCACACTGGGCGAAAAACTCTGATATTATACTTGACACCGGTTTTGAAAAAAGGTGAATTAGTGATGACGGAGTGAATTGACAAGACATACACCATTCGAAAGGTAACCTCCTAAGACTTTATCATGGCAAGTCTCAGCTTTTTTGGAATCAAACTGCGCCCACACTGGGCGAAAAACTCTGATATTATACTAGACATCAGTTTGAAAAAAAGTGAATTAGTGATGACGGAGTGAATTGACAAGACATACACCATTCGAAAGGTAACCTCCTAAGATTTTATCATGGCAAGTCTCAGCTTTTTTGGAATCAAACTGCGCCCACACTGGGCGAAAAACTCTGATATTATACTTGACACCGGTTTTGAAAAAAGGTGAATTAGTGATGACGGAGTGAATTGACAAGACATACACCATTCGAAAGGTAACCTCCTAAGACTTTATCATGGCAAGTCTCAGCTTTTTTGGAATCAAACTGCGCCCACACTGGGCGAAAAACTCTGATATTATACTAGACATCAGTTTGAAAAAAAAGTGAATTAGTGATGACGGAGTGAATTGACAAGACATACACCATTCGAAAGGTAACCTCCTAAGATTTTATCATGGCAAGTCTCAGCTTTTTTGGAATCAAACTGCGCCCACACTGGGCGAAAAACTCTGATATTATACTTGACACCGGTTTTGAAAAAAGGTGAATTAGTGATGACGGAGTGAATTGACAAGACATACACCATTCGAAAGGTAACCTCCTAAGATTTTATCATGGCAAGTCTCAGCTTTTTTGGAATCAAACTGCGCCCACACTGGGCGAAAAACTCTGATATTATACTAGACATCAGTTTGAAAAAAAGTGAATTAGTGATGACGGAGTGAATTGACAAGACATACACCATTCGAAAGGTAACCTCCTAAGATTTTATCATGGCAAGTCTCAGCTTTTTTGGAATCAAACTACGCCCACACTGGGCGAAAAACTCTGATATTATACTTGACACCGGTTTTGAAAAAAGGTGAATTAGTGATGACGGAGTGAATTGACAAGACATACACCATTCGAAAGGTAACCTCCTAAGACTTTATCATGGCAAGTCTCAGCTTTTTTGGAATCAAACTGCGCCCACACTGGGCGAAAAACTCTGATATTATACTAGACATCAGTTTGAAAAAAAAGTGAATTAGTGATGACGGAGTGAATTGACAAGACATACACCATTCGAAAGGTAACCTCCTAAGACTTTATCATGGCAAGTCTCAGCTTTTTTGGAATCAAACTGCGCCCACACTGGGCGAAAAACTCTGATATTATACTTGACACCGGTTTTGAAAAAAGGTGAATTAGTGATGACGGAGTGAATTGACAAGACATACACCATTCGAAAGGTAACCTCCTAAGACTTTATCATGGCAAGTCTCAGCTTTTTTGGAATCAAACTGCGCCCACACTGGGCGAAAAACTCTGATATTATACTAGACATCAGTTTGAAAAAAAGTGAATTAGTGATGACGGAGTGAATTGACAAGACATACACCATTCGAAAGGTAACCTCCTAAGATTTTATCATGGCAAGTCTCAGCTTTTTTGGAATCAAACTGCGCCCACACTGGGCGAAAAACTCTGATATTATACTAGACATCAGTTTGAAAAAAAAGTGAATTAGTGATGACGGAGTGAATTGACAAGACATACACCATTCGAAAGGTAACCTCCTAAGATTTTATCATGGCAAGTCTCAGCTTTTTTGGAATCAAACTGCGCCCACACTGGGCGAAAAACTCTGATATTATACTAGACATCAGTTTTGAAAAAAAGTGAATTAGTGATGACGGAGTGAATTGACAAGACATACACCATTCGAAAGGTAACCTCCTAAGACTTTATCATGGCAAGTCTCAGCTTTTTTGGAATCAAACTGCGCCCACACTGGGCGAAAAACTCTGATATTATACTAGACATCAGTTTGAAAAAAGGTGAATTAGTGATGACGGAGTGAATTGACAAGACATACACCATTCGAAAGGTAACCTCCTAAGATTTTATCATGGCAAGTCTCAGCTTTTTTGGAATCAAACTGCGCCCACACTGGGCGAAAAACTCTGATATTATACTAGACATCAGTTTTGAAAAAAGGTGAATTAGTGATGACGGAGTGAATTGACAAGACATACACCATTCGAAAGGTAACCTCCTAAGATTTTATCATGGCAAGTCTCAGCTTTTTTGGAATCAAACTGCGCCCACACTGGGCGAAAAACTCTGATATTATACTAGACATCAGTTTGAAAAAAAGTGAATTAGTGATGACGGAGTGAATTGACAAGACATACACCATTCGAAAGGTAACCTCCTAAGACTTTATCATGGCAAGTCTCAGCTTTTTTGGAATCAAACTGCGCCCACACTGGGCGAAAAACTCTGATATTATACTAGACATCAGTTTGAAAAAAAAGTGAATTAGTGATGACGGAGTGAATTGACAAGACATACACCATTCGAAAGGTAACCTCCTAAGATTTTATCATGGCAAGTCTCAGCTTTTTTGGAATCAAACTGCGCCCACACTGGGCGAAAAACTCTGATATTATACTAGACATCAGTTTGAAAAAAAGTGAATTAGTGATGACGGAGTGAATTGACAAGACATACACCATTCGAAAGGTAACCTCCTAAGATTTTATCATGGCAAGTCTCAGCTTTTTTGGAATCAAACTGCGCCCACACTGGGCGAAAAACTCTGATATTATACTAGACATCAGTTTTGAAAAAAAGTGAATTAGTGATGACGGAGTGAATTGACAAGACATACACCATTCGAAAGGTAACCTCCTAAGACTTTATCATGGCAAGTCTCAGCTTTTTTGGAATCAAACTGCGCCCACACTGGGCGAAAAACTCTGATATTATACTAGACATCAGTTTGAAAAAAAGTGAATTAGTGATGACGGAGTGAATTGACAAGACATACACCATTCGAAAGGTAACCTCCTAAGATTTTATCATGGCAAGTCTCAGCTTTTTTGGAATCAAACTGCGCCCACACTGGGCGAAAAACTCTGATATTATACTAGACATCAGTTTGAAAAAAAGTGAATTAGTGATGACGGAGTGAATTGACAAGACATACACCATTCGAAAGGTAACCTCCTAAGACTTTATCATGGCAAGTCTCAGCTTTTTTGGAATCAAACTGCGCCCACACTGGGCGAAAAACTCTGATATTATACTAGACATCAGTTTGAAAAAAAGTGAATTAGTGATGACGGAGTGAATTGACAAGACATACACCATTCGAAAGGTAACCTCCTAAGACTTTATCATGGCAAGTCTCAGCTTTTTTGGAATCAAACTGCGCCCACACTGGGCGAAAAACTCTGATATTATACTAGACATCAGTTTTGAAAAAAGGTGAATTAGTGATGACGGAGTGAATTGACAAGACATACACCATTCGAAAGGTAACCTCCTAAGACTTTATCATGGCAAGTCTCAGCTTTTTTGGAATCAAACTGCGCCCACACTGGGCGAAAAACTCTGATATTATACTAGACATCAGTTTGAAAAAAAGTGAATTAGTGATGACGGAGTGAATTGACAAGACATACACCATTCGAAAGGTAACCTCCTAAGATTTTATCATGGCAAGTCTCAGCTTTTTTGGAATCAAACTGCGCCCACACTGGGCGAAAAACTCTGATATTATACTAGACATCAGTTTTGAAAAAAAGTGAATTAGTGATGACGGAGTGAATTGACAAGACATACACCATTCGAAAGGTAACCTCCTAAGATTTTATCATGGCAAGTCTCAGCTTTTTTGGAATCAAACTGCGCCCACACTGGGCGAAAAACTCTGATATTATACTTGACACCGGTTTTGAAAAAAGGTGAATTAGTGATGACGGAGTGAATTGACAAGACATACACCATTCGAAAGGTAACCTCCTAAGACTTTATCATGGCAAGTCTCAGCTTTTTTGGAATCAAACTGCGCCCACACTGGGCGAAAAACTCTGATATTATACTAGACATCAGTTTGAAAAAAAGTGAATTAGTGATGACGGAGTGAATTGACAAGACATACACCATTCGAAAGGTAACCTCCTAAGATTTTATCATGGCAAGTCTCAGCTTTTTTGGAATCAAACTGCGCCCACACTGGGCGAAAAACTCTGATATTATACTTGACACCGGTTTTGAAAAAAGGTGAATTAGTGATGACGGAGTGAATTGACAAGACATACACCATTCGAAAGGTAACCTCCTAAGACTTTATCATGGCAAGTCTCAGCTTTTTTGGAATCAAACTGCGCCCACACTGGGCGAAAAACTCTGATATTATACTAGACATCAGTTTGAAAAAAAAGTGAATTAGTGATGACGGAGTGAATTGACAAGACATACACCATTCGAAAGGTAACCTCCTAAGATTTTATCATGGCAAGTCTCAGCTTTTTTGGAATCAAACTGCGCCCACACTGGGCGAAAAACTCTGATATTATACTAGACATCAGTTTGAAAAAAAAGTGAATTAGTGATGACGGAGTGAATTGACAAGACATACACCATTCGAAAGGTAACCTCCTAAGATTTTATCATGGCAAGTCTCAGCTTTTTTGGAATCAAACTGCGCCCACACTGGGCGAAAAACTCTGATATTATACTAGACATCAGTTTTGAAAAAAGGTGAATTAGTGATGACGGAGTGAATTGACAAGACATACACCATTCGAAAGGTAACCTCCTAAGACTTTATCATGGCAAGTCTCAGCTTTTTTGGAATCAAACTGCGCCCACACTGGGCGAAAAACTCTGATATTATACTAGACATCAGTTTGAAAAAAAGTGAATTAGTGATGACGGAGTGAATTGACAAGACATACACCATTCGAAAGGTAACCTCCTAAGATTTTATCATGGCAAGTCTCAGCTTTTTTGGAATCAAACTACGCCCACACTGGGCGAAAAACTCTGATATTATACTAGACATCAGTTTGAAAAAAAGTGAATTAGTGATGACGGAGTGAATTGACAAGACATACACCATTCGAAAGGTAACCTCCTAAGACTTTATCATGGCAAGTCTCAGCTTTTTTGGAATCAAACTGCGCCCACACTGGGCGAAAAACTCTGATATTATACTAGACATCAGTTTTGAAAAAAGGTGAATTAGTGATGACGGAGTGAATTGACAAGACATACACCATTCGAAAGGTAACCTCCTAAGACTTTATCATGGCAAGTCTCAGCTTTTTTGGAATCAAACTGCGCCCACACTGGGCGAAAAACTCTGATATTATACTAGACATCAGTTTGAAAAAAAGTGAATTAGTGATGACGGAGTGAATTGACAAGACATACACCATTCGAAAGGTAACCTCCTAAGATTTTATCATGGCAAGTCTCAGCTTTTTTGGAATCAAACTGCGCCCACACTGGGCGAAAAACTCTGATATTATACTAGACATCAGTTTTGAAAAAAAGTGAATTAGTGATGACGGAGTGAATTGACAAGACATACACCATTCGAAAGGTAACCTCCTAAGATTTTATCATGGCAAGTCTCAGCTTTTTTGGAATCAAACTGCGCCCACACTGGGCGAAAAACTCTGATATTATACTAGACATCAGTTTGAAAAAAAGTGAATTAGTGATGACGGAGTGAATTGACAAGACATACACCATTCGAAAGGTAACCTCCTAAGATTTTATCATGGCAAGTCTCAGCTTTTTTGGAATCAAACTGCGCCCACACTGGGCGAAAAACTCTGATATTATACTTGACACCGGTTTTGAAAAAAGGTGAATTAGTGATGACGGAGTGAATTGACAAGACATACACCATTCGAAAGGTAACCTCCTAAGACTTTATCATGGCAAGTCTCAGCTTTTTTGGAATCAAACTGCGCCCACACTGGGCGAAAAACTCTGATATTATACTAGACATCAGTTTGAAAAAAAAGTGAATTAGTGATGACGGAGTGAATTGACAAGACATACACCATTCGAAAGGTAACCTCCTAAGATTTTATCATGGCAAGTCTCAGCTTTTTTGGAATCAAACTACGCCCACACTGGGCGAAAAACTCTGATATTATACTTGACACCGGTTTTGAAAAAAGGTGAATTAGTGATGACGGAGTGAATTGACAAGACATACACCATTCGAAAGGTAACCTCCTAAGACTTTATCATGGCAAGTCTCAGCTCTTTTGGAATCAAACTGCGCCCACACTGGGCGAAAAACTCTGATATTATACTAGACATCAGTTTGAAAAAAAAGTGAATTAGTGATGACGGAGTGAATTGACAAGACATACACCATTCGAAAGGTAACCTCCTAAGACTTTATCATGGCAAGTCTCAGCTTTTTTGGAATCAAACTGCGCCCACACTGGGCGAAAAACTCTGATATTATACTTGACACCGGTTTTGAAAAAAGGTGAATTAGTGATGACGGAGTGAATTGACAAGACATACACCATTCGAAAGGTAACCTCCTAAGACTTTATCGTGGCAAGTCTCAGCTTTTTTGGAATCAAACTGCGCCCACACTGGGCGAAAAACTCTGATATTATACTAGACATCAGTTTGAAAAAAAAGTGAATTAGTGATGACGGAGTGAATTGACAAGACATACACCATTCGAAAGGTAACCTCCTAAGATTTTATCATGGCAAGTCTCAGCTTTTTTGGAATCAAACTGCGCCCACACTGGGCGAAAAACTCTGATATTATACTAGACATCAGTTTGAAAAAAAGTGAATTAGTGATGACGGAGTGAATTGACAAGACATACACCATTCGAAAGGTAACCTCCTAAGATTTTATCATGGCAAGTCTCAGCTTTTTTGGAATCAAACTGCGCCCACACTGGGCGAAAAACTCTGATATTATACTAGACATCAGTTTGAAAAAAAAGTGAATTAGTGATGACGGAGTGAATTGACAAGACATACACCATTCGAAAGGTAACCTCCTAAGACTTTATCATGGCAAGTCTCAGCTTTTTTGGAATCAAACTGCGCCCACACTGGGCGAAAAACTCTGATATTATACTTGACACCGGTTTTGAAAAAAGGTGAATTAGTGATGACGGAGTGAATTGACAAGACATACACCATTCGAAAGGCAACCTCCTAAGATTTTATCATGGCAAGTCTCAGCTTTTTTGGAATCAAACTGCGCCCACACTGGGCGAAAAACTCTGATATTATACTAGACATCAGTTTGAAAAAAAGTGAATTAGTGATGACGGAGTGAATTGACAAGACATACACCGTTCGAAAGGTAACCTCCTAAGATTTTATCATGGCAAGTCTCAGCTTTTTTGGAATCAAACTACGCCCACACTGGGCGAAAAACTCTGATATTATACTTGACATCGGTTTTGAAAAAAGGTGAATTAGTGATGACGGAGTGAATTGACAAGACATACACCATTCGAAAGGTAACCTCCTAAGATTTTATCATGGCAAGTCTCAGCTTTTTTGGAATCAAACTGCGCCCACACTGGGCGAAAAACTCTGATATTATACTAGACATCAGTTTGAAAAAAAGTGAATTAGTGATGACGGAGTGAATTGACAAGACATACACCATTCGAAAGGTAACCTCCTAAGATTTTATCATGGCAAGTCTCAGCTTTTTTGGAATCAAACTGCGCCCACACTGGGCGAAAAACTCTGATATTATACTTGACACCGGTTTTGAAAAAAGGTGAATTAGTGATGACGGAGTGAATTGACAAGACATACACCATTCGAAAGGTAACCTCCTAAGACTTTATCATGGCAAGTCTCAGCTTTTTTGGAATCAAACTGCGCCCACACTGGGCGAAAAACTCTGATATTATACTAGACATCAGTTTGAAAAAAAGTGAATTAGTGATGACGGAGTGAATTGACAAGACATACACCATTCGAAAGGTAACCTCCTAAGATTTTATCATGGCAAGTCTCAGCTTTTTTGGAATCAAACTGCGCCCACACTGGGCGAAAAACTCTGATATTATACTAGACATCAGTTTTGAAAAAAAGTGAATTAGTGATGACGGAGTGAATTGACAAGACATACACCATTCGAAAGGTAACCTCCTAAGACTTTATCATGGCAAGTCTCAGCTTTTTTGGAATCAAACTGCGCCCACACTGGGCGAAAAACTCTGATATTATACTAGACATCAGTTTGAAAAAAAGGTGAATTAGTGATGACGGAGTGAATTGACAAGACATACACCATTCGAAAGGTAACCTCCTAAGATTTTATCATGGCAAGTCTCAGCTTTTTTGGAATCAAACTGCGCCCACACTGGGCGAAAAACTCTGATATTATACTAGACATCAGTTTGAAAAAAAAGTGAATTAGTGATGACGGAGTGAATTGACAAGACATACACCGTTCGAAAGGTAACCTCCTAAGATTTTATCATGGCAAGTCTCAGCTTTTTTGGAATCAAACTACGCCCACACTGGGCGAAAAACTCTGATATTATACTTGACACCGGTTTTGAAAAAAGGTGAATTAGTGATGACGGAGTGAATTGACAAGACATACACCATTCGAAAGGTAACCTCCTAAGACTTTATCATGGCAAGTCTCAGCTTTTTTGGAATCAAACTGCGCCCACACTGGGCGAAAAACTCTGATATTATACTAGACATCAGTTTGAAAAAAAGTGAATTAGTGATGACGGAGTGAATTGACAAGACATACACCATTCGAAAGGTAACCTCCTAAGATTTTATCATGGCAAGTCTCAGCTTTTTTGGAATCAAACTGCGCCCACACTGGGCGAAAAACTCTGATATTATACTTGACACCGGTTTTGAAAAAAGGTGAATTAGTGATGACGGAGTGAATTGACAAGACATACACCATTCGAAAGGTAACCTCCTAAGACTTTATCATGGCAAGTCTCAGCTTTTTTGGAATCAAACTGCGCCCACACTGGGCGAAAAACTCTGATATTATACTAGACATCAGTTTGAAAAAAAAGTGAATTAGTGATGACGGAGTGAATTGACAAGACATACACCATTCGAAAGGTAACCTCCTAAGACTTTATCATGGCAAGTCTCAGCTTTTTTGGAATCAAACTGCGCCCACACTGGGCGAAAAACTCTGATATTATACTAGACATCAGTTTGAAAAAAAAGTGAATTAGTGATGACGGAGTGAATTGACAAGACATACACCATTCGAAAGGTAACCTCCTAAGATTTTATCATGGCAAGTCTCAGCTTTTTTGGAATCAAACTGCGCCCACACTGGGCGAAAAACTCTGATATTATACTAGACATCAGTTTGAAAAAAAGTGAATTAGTGATGACGGAGTGAATTGACAAGACATACACCGTTCGAAAGGTAACCTCCTAAGATTTTATCATGGCAAGTCTCAGCTTTTTTGGAATCAAACTGCGCCCACACTGGGCGAAAAACTCTGATATTATACTTGACACCGGTTTTGAAAAAAGGTGAATTAGTGATGACGGAGTGAATTGACAAGACATACACCATTCGAAAGGTAACCTCCTAAGACTTTATCATGGCAAGTCTCAGCTTTTTTGGAATCAAACTGCGCCCACACTGGGCGAAAAACTCTGATATTATACTAGACATCAGTTTGAAAAAAAGTGAATTAGTGATGACGGAGTGAATTGACAAGACATACACCATTCGAAAGGTAACCTCCTAAGATTTTATCATGGCAAGTCTCAGCTTTTTTGGAATCAAACTACGCCCACACTGGGCGAAAAACTCTGATATTATACTTGACACCGGTTTTGAAAAAAGGTGAATTAGTGATGACGGAGTGAATTGACAAGACATACACCATTCGAAAGGTAACCTCCTAAGACTTTATCATGGCAAGTCTCAGCTCTTTTGGAATCAAACTGCGCCCACACTGGGCGAAAAACTCTGATATTATACTAGACATCAGTTTGAAAAAAAGTGAATTAGTGATGACGGAGTGAATTGACAAGACATACACCATTCGAAAGGTAACCTCCTAAGACTTTATCATGGCAAGTCTCAGCTTTTTTGGAATCAAACTGCGCCCACACTGGGCGAAAAACTCTGATATTATACTTGACACCGGTTTTGAAAAAAGGTGAATTAGTGATGACGGAGTGAATTGACAAGACATACACCATTCGAAAGGTAACCTCCTAAGACTTTATCGTGGCAAGTCTCAGCTTTTTTGGAATCAAACTGCGCCCACACTGGGCGAAAAACTCTGATATTATACTAGACATCAGTTTGAAAAAAAAGTGAATTAGTGATGACGGAGTGAATTGACAAGACATACACCATTCGAAAGGTAACCTCCTAAGATTTTATCATGGCAAGTCTCAGCTTTTTTGGAATCAAACTACGCCCACACTGGGCGAAAAACTCTGATATTATACTAGACATCCGTTTGAAAAAAAGTGAATTAGTGATGACGGAGTGAATTGACAAGACATACACCGTTCGAAAGGTAACCTCCTAAGATTTTATCATGGCAAGTCTCAGCTTTTTTGGAATCAAACTGCGCCCACACTGGGCGAAAAACTCTGATATTATACTAGACATCAGTTTGAAAAAAAGTGAATTAGTGATGACGGAGTGAATTGACAAGACATACACCATTCGAAAGGTAACCTCCTAAGATTTTATCATGGCAAGTCTCAGCTTTTTTGGAATCAAACTGCGCCCACACTGGGCGAAAAACTCTGATATTATACTTGACACCGGTTTTGAAAAAAGGTGAATTAGTGATGACGGAGTGAATTGACAAGACATACACCATTCGAAAGGTAACCTCCTAAGACTTTATCATGGCAAGTCTCAGCTTTTTTGGAATCAAACTGCGCCCACACTGGGCGAAAAACTCTGATATTATACTTGACACCGGTTTTGAAAAAAGGTGAATTAGTGATGACGGAGTGAATTGACAAGACATACACCATTCGAAAGGTAACCTCCTAAGATTTTATCATGGCAAGTCTCAGCTTTTTTGGAATCAAACTGCGCCCACACTGGGCGAAAAACTCTGATATTATACTAGACATCAGTTTGAAAAAAAAGTGAATTAGTGATGACGGAGTGAATTGACAAGACATACACCATTCGAAAGGTAACCTCCTAAGATTTTATCATGGCAAGTCTCAGCTTTTTTGGAATCAAACTGCGCCCACACTGGGCGAAAAACTCTGATATTATACTAGACATCAGTTTGAAAAAAAGTGAATTAGTGATGACGGAGTGAATTGACAAGACATACACCGTTCGAAAGGTAACCTCCTAAGATTTTATCATGGCAAGTCTCAGCTTTTTTGGAATCAAACTGCGCCCACACTGGGCGAAAAACTCTGATATTATACTTGACACCGGTTTTGAAAAAAGGTGAATTAGTGATGACGGAGTGAATTGACAAGACATACACCATTCGAAAGGTAACCTCCTAAGACTTTATCATGGCAAGTCTCAGCTTTTTTGGAATCAAACTGCGCCCACACTGGGCGAAAAACTCTGATATTATACTAGACATCAGTTTGAAAAAAAGTGAATTAGTGATGACGGAGTGAATTGACAAGACATACACCATTCGAAAGGTAACCTCCTAAGATTTTATCATGGCAAGTCTCAGCTTTTTTGGAATCAAACTACGCCCACACTGGGCGAAAAACTCTGATATTATACTTGACACCGGTTTTGAAAAAAGGTGAATTAGTGATGACGGAGTGAATTGACAAGACATACACCATTCGAAAGGTAACCTCCTAAGACTTTATCATGGCAAGTCTCAGCTCTTTTGGAATCAAACTGCGCCCACACTGGGCGAAAAACTCTGATATTATACTAGACATCAGTTTGAAAAAAAGTGAATTAGTGATGACGGAGTGAATTGACAAGACATACACCATTCGAAAGGTAACCTCCTAAGACTTTATCATGGCAAGTCTCAGCTTTTTTGGAATCAAACTGCGCCCACACTGGGCGAAAAACTCTGATATTATACTTGACACCGGTTTTGAAAAAAGGTGAATTAGTGATGACGGAGTGAATTGACAAGACATACACCATTCGAAAGGTAACCTCCTAAGACTTTATCATGGCAAGTCTCAGCTTTTTTGGAATCAAACTGCGCCCACACTGGGCGAAAAACTCTGATATTATACTAGACATCAGTTTGAAAAAAAGTGAATTAGTGATGACGGAGTGAATTGACAAGACATACACCATTCGAAAGGTAACCTCCTAAGATTTTATCATGGCAAGTCTCAGCTTTTTTGGAATCAAACTACGCCCACACTGGGCGAAAAACTCTGATATTATACTAGACATCAGTTTGAAAAAAAGTGAATTAGTGATGACGGAGTGAATTGACAAGACATACACCATTCGAAAGGTAACCTCCTAAGATTTTATCATGGCAAGTCTCAGCTTTTTTGGAATCAAACTGCGCCCACACTGGGCGAAAAACTCTGATATTATACTAGACATCAGTTTGAAAAAAAGTGAATTAGTGATGACGGAGTGAATTGACAAGACATACACCATTCGAAAGGTAACCTCCTAAGACTTTATCATGGCAAGTCTCAGCTTTTTTGGAATCAAACTGCGCCCACACTGGGCGAAAAACTCTGATATTATACTAGACATCAGTTTGAAAAAAAAGTGAATTAGTGATGACGGAGTGAATTGACAAGACATACACCATTCGAAAGGTAACCTCCTAAGACTTTATCATGGCAAGTCTCAGCTTTTTTGGAATCAAACTGCGCCCACACTGGGCGAAAAACTCTGATATTATACTAGACATCAGTTTGAAAAAAAAGTGAATTAGTGATGACGGAGTGAATTGACAAGACATACACCATTCGAAAGGTAACCTCCTAAGACTTTATCATGGCAAGTCTCAGCTTTTTTGGAATCAAACTGCGCCCACACTGGGCGAAAAACTCTGATATTATACTAGACATCAGTTTGAAAAAAAAGTGAATTAGTGATGACGGAGTGAATTGACAAGACATACACCATTCGAAAGGTAACCTCCTAAGACTTTATCATGGCAAGTCTCAGCTTTTTTGGAATCAAACTGCGCCCACACTGGGCGAAAAACTCTGATATTATACTAGACATCAGTTTGAAAAAAAGTGAATTAGTGATGACGGAGTGAATTGACAAGACATACACCATTCGAAAGGTAACCTCCTAAGATTTTATCATGGCAAGTCTCAGCTTTTTTGGAATCAAACTGCGCCCACACTGGGCGAAAAACTCTGATATTATACTAGACATCAGTTTGAAAAAAAGTGAATTAGTGATGACGGAGTGAATTGACAAGACATACACCATTCGAAAGGTAACCTCCTAAGATTTTATCATGGCAAGTCTCAGCTTTTTTGGAATCAAACTGCGCCCACACTGGGCGAAAAACTCTGATATTATACTTGACACCGGTTTTGAAAAAAGGTGAATTAGTGATGACGGAGTGAATTGACAAGACATACACCATTCGAAAGGTAACCTCCTAAGACTTTATCATGGCAAGTCTCAGCTTTTTTGGAATCAAACTGCGCCCACACTGGGCGAAAAACTCTGATATTATACTAGACATCAGTTTGAAAAAAAGTGAATTAGTGATGACGGAGTGAATTGACAAGACATACACCATTCGAAAGGTAACCTCCTAAGATTTTATCATGGCAAGTCTCAGCTTTTTTGGAATCAAACTGCGCCCACACTGGGCGAAAAACTCTGATATTATACTTGACACCGGTTTTGAAAAAAGGTGAATTAGTGATGACGGAGTGAATTGACAAGACATACACCATTCGAAAGGTAACCTCCTAAGACTTTATCATGGCAAGTCTCAGCTTTTTTGGAATCAAACTGCGCCCACACTGGGCGAAAAACTCTGATATTATACTAGACATCAGTTTGAAAAAAAAGTGAATTAGTGATGACGGAGTGAATTGACAAGACATACACCATTCGAAAGGTAACCTCCTAAGACTTTATCATGGCAAGTCTCAGCTTTTTTGGAATCAAACTGCGCCCACACTGGGCGAAAAACTCTGATATTATACTAGACATCAGTTTGAAAAAAAGTGAATTAGTGATGACGGAGTGAATTGACAAGACATACACCATTCGAAAGGTAACCTCCTAAGATTTTATCATGGCAAGTCTCAGCTTTTTTGGAATCAAACTGCGCCCACACTGGGCGAAAAACTCTGATATTATACTAGACATCAGTTTGAAAAAAAGTGAATTAGTGATGACGGAGTGAATTGACAAGACATACACCATTCGAAAGGTAACCTCCTAAGATTTTATCATGGCAAGTCTCAGCTTTTTTGGAATCAAACTGCGCCCACACTGGGCGAAAAACTCTGATATTATACTTGACACCGGTTTTGAAAAAAGGTGAATTAGTGATGACGGAGTGAATTGACAAGACATACACCATTCGAAAGGTAACCTCCTAAGACTTTATCATGGCAAGTCTCAGCTTTTTTGGAATCAAACTGCGCCCACACTGGGCGAAAAACTCTGATATTATACTAGACATCAGTTTGAAAAAAAGTGAATTAGTGATGACGGAGTGAATTGACAAGACATACACCATTCGAAAGGTAACCTCCTAAGATTTTATCATGGCAAGTCTCAGCTTTTTTGGAATCAAACTGCGCCCACACTGGGCGAAAAACTCTGATATTATACTTGACACCGGTTTTGAAAAAAGGTGAATTAGTGATGACGGAGTGAATTGACAAGACATACACCATTCGAAAGGTAACCTCCTAAGACTTTATCATGGCAAGTCTCAGCTTTTTTGGAATCAAACTGCGCCCACACTGGGCGAAAAACTCTGATATTATACTAGACATCAGTTTGAAAAAAAAGTGAATTAGTGATGACGGAGTGAATTGACAAGACATACACCATTCGAAAGGTAACCTCCTAAGACTTTATCATGGCAAGTCTCAGCTTTTTTGGAATCAAACTGCGCCCACACTGGGCGAAAAACTCTGATATTATACTTGACACCGGTTTTGAAAAAAGGTGAATTAGTGATGACGGAGTGAATTGACAAGACATACACCATTCGAAAGGTAACCTCCTAAGACTTTATCATGGCAAGTCTCAGCTTTTTTGGAATCAAACTGCGCCCACACTGGGCGAAAAACTCTGATATTATACTAGACATCAGTTTGAAAAAAAAGTGAATTAGTGATGACGGAGTGAATTGACAAGACATACACCATTCGAAAGGTAACCTCCTAAGATTTTATCATGGCAAGTCTCAGCTTTTTTGGAATCAAACTACGCCCACACTGGGCGAAAAACTCTGATATTATACTTGACACCGGTTTTGAAAAAAGGTGAATTAGTGATGACGGAGTGAATTGACAAGACATACACCATTCGAAAGGTAACCTCCTAAGACTTTATCATGGCAAGTCTCAGCTTTTTTGGAATCAAACTGCGCCCACACTGGGCGAAAAACTCTGATATTATACTAGACATCAGTTTGAAAAAAAGTGAATTAGTGATGACGGAGTGAATTGACAAGACATACACCATTCGAAAGGTAACCTCCTAAGATTTTATCATGGCAAGTCTCAGCTTTTTTGGAATCAAACTGCGCCCACACTGGGCGAAAAACTCTGATATTATACTAGACATCAGTTTGAAAAAAAGTGAATTAGTGATGACGGAGTGAATTGACAAGACATACACCATTCGAAAGGTAACCTCCTAAGATTTTATCATGGCAAGTCTCAGCTTTTTTGGAATCAAACTGCGCCCACACTGGGCGAAAAACTCTGATATTATACTTGACACCGGTTTTGAAAAAAGGTGAATTAGTGATGACGGAGTGAATTGACAAGACATACACCATTCGAAAGGTAACCTCCTAAGACTTTATCATGGCAAGTCTCAGCTTTTTTGGAATCAAACTGCGCCCACACTGGGCGAAAAACTCTGATATTATACTAGACATCAGTTTGAAAAAAAGTGAATTAGTGATGACGGAGTGAATTGACAAGACATACACCATTCGAAAGGTAACCTCCTAAGATTTTATCATGGCAAGTCTCAGCTTTTTTGGAATCAAACTGCGCCCACACTGGGCGAAAAACTCTGATATTATACTAGACATCAGTTTGAAAAAAAGTGAATTAGTGATGACGGAGTGAATTGACAAGACATACACCGTTCGAAAGGTAACCTCCTAAGATTTTATCATGGCAAGTCTCAGCTTTTTTGGAATCAAACTGCGCCCACACTGGGCGAAAAACTCTGATATTATACTTGACACCGGTTTTGAAAAAAGGTGAATTAGTGATGACGGAGTGAATTGACAAGACATACACCATTCGAAAGGTAACCTCCTAAGACTTTATCATGGCAAGTCTCAGCTTTTTTGGAATCAAACTGCGCCCACACTGGGCGAAAAACTCTGATATTATACTAGACATCAGTTTGAAAAAAAGTGAATTAGTGATGACGGAGTGAATTGACAAGACATACACCATTCGAAAGGTAACCTCCTAAGATTTTATCATGGCAAGTCTCAGCTTTTTTGGAATCAAACTACGCCCACACTGGGCGAAAAACTCTGATATTATACTTGACACCGGTTTTGAAAAAAGGTGAATTAGTGATGACGGAGTGAATTGACAAGACATACACCATTCGAAAGGTAACCTCCTAAGACTTTATCATGGCAAGTCTCAGCTTTTTTGGAATCAAACTGCGCCCACACTGGGCGAAAAACTCTGATATTATACTAGACATCAGTTTGAAAAAAAAGTGAATTAGTGATGACGGAGTGAATTGACAAGACATACACCATTCGAAAGGTAACCTCCTAAGACTTTATCATGGCAAGTCTCAGCTTTTTTGGAATCAAACTGCGCCCACACTGGGCGAAAAACTCTGATATTATACTTGACACCGGTTTTGAAAAAAGGTGAATTAGTGATGACGGAGTGAATTGACAAGACATACACCATTCGAAAGGTAACCTCCTAAGACTTTATCATGGCAAGTCTCAGCTTTTTTGGAATCAAACTGCGCCCACACTGGGCGAAAAACTCTGATATTATACTAGACATCAGTTTGAAAAAAAGTGAATTAGTGATGACGGAGTGAATTGACAAGACATACACCATTCGAAAGGTAACCTCCTAAGATTTTATCATGGCAAGTCTCAGCTTTTTTGGAATCAAACTGCGCCCACACTGGGCGAAAAACTCTGATATTATACTAGACATCAGTTTGAAAAAAAAGTGAATTAGTGATGACGGAGTGAATTGACAAGACATACACCGTTCGAAAGGTAACCTCCTAAGATTTTATCATGGCAAGTCTCAGCTTTTTTGGAATCAAACTGCGCCCACACTGGGCGAAAAACTCTGATATTATACTTGACACCGGTTTTGAAAAAAGGTGAATTAGTGATGACGGAGTGAATTGACAAGACATACACCATTCGAAAGGTAACCTCCTAAGACTTTATCATGGCAAGTCTCAGCTTTTTTGGAATCAAACTGCGCCCACACTGGGCGAAAAACTCTGATATTATACTAGACATCAGTTTGAAAAAAAGTGAATTAGTGATGACGGAGTGAATTGACAAGACATACACCATTCGAAAGGTAACCTCCTAAGATTTTATCATGGCAAGTCTCAGCTTTTTTGGAATCAAACTACGCCCACACTGGGCGAAAAACTCTGATATTATACTTGACACCGGTTTTGAAAAAAGGTGAATTAGTGATGACGGAGTGAATTGACAAGACATACACCATTCGAAAGGTAACCTCCTAAGACTTTATCATGGCAAGTCTCAGCTTTTTTGGAATCAAACTGCGCCCACACTGGGCGAAAAACTCTGATATTATACTAGACATCAGTTTGAAAAAAAAGTGAATTAGTGATGACGGAGTGAATTGACAAGACATACACCATTCGAAAGGTAACCTCCTAAGACTTTATCATGGCAAGTCTCAGCTTTTTTGGAATCAAACTGCGCCCACACTGGGCGAAAAACTCTGATATTATACTTGACATCAGTTTTGAAAAAAGGTGAATTAGTGATGACGGAGTGAATTGACAAGACATACACCATTCGAAAGGTAACCTCCTAAGACTTTATCATGGCAAGTCTCAGCTTTTTTGGAATCAAACTGCGCCCACACTGGGCGAAAAACTCTGATATTATACTAGACATCAGTTTGAAAAAAAGTGAATTAGTGATGACGGAGTGAATTGACAAGACATACACCATTCGAAAGGTAACCTCCTAAGATTTTATCATGGCAAGTCTCAGCTTTTTTGGAATCAAACTGCGCCCACACTGGGCGAAAAACTCTGATATTATACTAGACATCAGTTTGAAAAAAAGTGAATTAGTGATGACGGAGTGAATTGACAAGACATACACCATTCGAAAGGTAACCTCCTAAGATTTTATCATGGCAAGTCTCAGCTTTTTTGGAATCAAACTGCGCCCACACTGGGCGAAAAACTCTGATATTATACTAGACATCAGTTTGAAAAAAAGTGAATTAGTGATGACGGAGTGAATTGACAAGACATACACCATTCGAAAGGTAACCTCCTAAGACTTTATCATGGCAAGTCTCAGCTTTTTTGGAATCAAACTGCGCCCACACTGGGCGAAAAACTCTGATATTATACTTGACACCGGTTTTGAAAAAAGGTGAATTAGTGATGACGGAGTGAATTGACAAGACATACACCATTCGAAAGGTAACCTCCTAAGATTTTATCATGGCAAGTCTCAGCTTTTTTGGAATCAAACTGCGCCCACACTGGGCGAAAAACTCTGATATTATACTAGACATCAGTTTGAAAAAAAAGTGAATTAGTGATGACGGAGTGAATTGACAAGACATACACCATTCGAAAGGTAACCTCCTAAGATTTTATCATGGCAAGTCTCAGCTTTTTTGGAATCAAACTGCGCCCACACTGGGCGAAAAACTCTGATATTATACTTGACACCGGTTTTGAAAAAAGGTGAATTAGTGATGACGGAGTGAATTGACAAGACATACACCATTCGAAAGGTAACCTCCTAAGACTTTATCATGGCAAGTCTCAGCTTTTTTGGAATCAAACTGCGCCCACACTGGGCGAAAAACTCTGATATTATACTAGACATCAGTTTGAAAAAAAAGTGAATTAGTGATGACGGAGTGAATTGACAAGACATACACCATTCGAAAGGTAACCTCCTAAGATTTTATCATGGCAAGTCTCAGCTTTTTTGGAATCAAACTGCGCCCACACTGGGCGAAAAACTCTGATATTATACTTGACACCGGTTTTGAAAAAAGGTGAATTAGTGATGACGGAGTGAATTGACAAGACATACACCATTCGAAAGGTAACCTCCTAAGACTTTATCATGGCAAGTCTCAGCTTTTTTGGAATCAAACTGCGCCCACACTGGGCGAAAAACTCTGATATTATACTAGACATCAGTTTGAAAAAAAGTGAATTAGTGATGACGGAGTGAATTGACAAGACATACACCGTTCGAAAGGTAACCTCCTAAGATTTTATCATGGCAAGTCTCAGCTTTTTTGGAATCAAACTGCGCCCACACTGGGCGAAAAACTCTGATATTATACTAGACATCAGTTTGAAAAAAAGGTGAATTAGTGATGACGGAGTGAATTGACAAGACATACACCATTCGAAAGGTAACCTCCTAAGACTTTATCATGGCAAGTCTCAGCTTTTTTGGAATCAAACTGCGCCCACACTGGGCGAAAAACTCTGATATTATACTAGACATCAGTTTGAAAAAAAAGGTGAATTAGTGATGACGGAGTGAATTGACAAGACATACACCATTCGAAAGGCAACCTCCTAAGATTTTATCATGGCAAGTCTCAGCTTTTTTGGAATCAAACTGCGCCCACACTGGGCGAAAAACTCTGATATTATACTAGACATCAGTTTGAAAAAAAAGTGAATTAGTGATGACGGAGTGAATTGACAAGACATACACCGTTCGAAAGGTAACCTCCTAAGATTTTATCATGGCAAGTCTCAGCTTTTTTGGAATCAAACTACGCCCACACTGGGCGAAAAACTCTGATATTATACTTGACACCGGTTTTGAAAAAAGGTGAATTAGTGATGACGGAGTGAATTGACAAGACATACACCATTCGAAAGGTAACCTCCTAAGACTTTATCATGGCAAGTCTCAGCTTTTTTGGAATCAAACTGCGCCCACACTGGGCGAAAAACTCTGATATTATACTAGACATCAGTTTGAAAAAAAAGTGAATTAGTGATGACGGAGTGAATTGACAAGACATACACCATTCGAAAGGTAACCTCCTAAGATTTTATCATGGCAAGTCTCAGCTTTTTTGGAATCAAACTGCGCCCACACTGGGCGAAAAACTCTGATATTATACTAGACATCAGTTTGAAAAAAAAGTGAATTAGTGATGACGGAGTGAATTGACAAGACATACACCATTCGAAAGGTAACCTCCTAAGATTTTATCATGGCAAGTCTCAGCTTTTTTGGAATCAAACTGCGCCCACACTGGGCGAAAAACTCTGATATTATACTAGACATCAGTTTGAAAAAAAAGTGAATTAGTGATGACGGAGTAAATTGACAAGACATACACCATTCGAAAGGTAACCTCCTAAGACTTTATCATGGCAAGTCTCAGCTTTTTTGGAATCAAACTGCGCCCACACTGGGCGAAAAACTCTGATATTATACTTGACACCGGTTTTGAAAAAAAGGTGAATTAGTGATGACGGAGTGAATTGACAAGACATACACCATTCGAAAGGTAACCTCCTAAGACTTTATCATGGCAAGTCTCAGCTTTTTTGGAATCAAACTGCGCCCACACTGGGCGAAAAACTCTGATATTATACTAGACATCAGTTTGAAAAAAAGTGAATTAGTGATGACGGAGTGAATTGACAAGACATACACCATTCGAAAGGTAACCTCCTAAGATTTTATCATGGCAAGTCTCAGCTTTTTTGGAATCAAACTGCGCCCACACTGGGCGAAAAACTCTGATATTATACTTGACACCGGTTTTGAAAAAAGGTGAATTAGTGATGACGGAGTGAATTGACAAGACATACACCATTCGAAAGGTAACCTCCTAAGATTTTATCATGGCAAGTCTCAGCTTTTTTGGAATCAAACTGCGCCCACACTGGGCGAAAAACTCTGATATTATACTAGACATCAGTTTGAAAAAAAAGTGAATTAGTGATGACGGAGTGAATTGACAAGACATACACCATTCGAAAGGTAACCTCCTAAGATTTTATCATGGCAAGTCTCAGCTTTTTTGGAATCAAACTGCGCCCACACTGGGCGAAAAACTCTGATATTATACTAGACATCAGTTTGAAAAAAAGTGAATTAGTGATGACGGAGTGAATTGACAAGACATACACCATTCGAAAGGTAACCTCCTAAGACTTTATCATGGCAAGTCTCAGCTTTTTTGGAATCAAACTGCGCCCACACTGGGCGAAAAACTCTGATATTATACTAGACATCAGTTTGAAAAAAAGTGAATTAGTGATGACGGAGTGAATTGACAAGACATACACCATTCGAAAGGTAACCTCCTAAGACTTTATCATGGCAAGTCTCAGCTTTTTTGGAATCAAACTGCGCCCACACTGGGCGAAAAACTCTGATATTATACTTGACACCGGTTTTGAAAAAAGGTGAATTAGTGATGACGGAGTGAATTGACAAGACATACACCATTCGAAAGGTAACCTCCTAAGACTTTATCATGGCAAGTCTCAGCTTTTTTGGAATCAAACTGCGCCCACACTGGGCGAAAAACTCTGATATTATACTTGACACCGGTTTTGAAAAAAGGTGAATTAGTGATGACGGAGTGAATTGACAAGACATACACCATTCGAAAGGTAACCTCCTAAGATTTTATCATGGCAAGTCTCAGCTTTTTTGGAATCAAACTGCGCCCACACTGGGCGAAAAACTCTGATATTATACTAGACATCAGTTTGAAAAAAAAGTGAATTAGTGATGACGGAGTGAATTGACAAGACATACACCGTTCGAAAGGTAACCTCCTAAGATTTTATCATGGCAAGTCTCAGCTTTTTTGGAATCAAACTACGCCCACACTGGGCGAAAAACTCTGATATTATACTTGACACCGGTTTTGAAAAAAGGTGAATTAGTGATGACGGAGTGAATTGACAAGACATACACCATTCGAAAGGTAACCTCCTAAGACTTTATCATGGCAAGTCTCAGCTTTTTTGGAATCAAACTGCGCCCACACTGGGCGAAAAACTCTGATATTATACTAGACATCAGTTTGAAAAAAAAGTGAATTAGTGATGACGGAGTGAATTGACAAGACATACACCATTCGAAAGGTAACCTCCTAAGACTTTATCGTGGCAAGTCTCAGCTTTTTTGGAATCAAACTGCGCCCACACTGGGCGAAAAACTCTGATATTATACTTGACACCGGTTTTGAAAAAAGGTGAATTAGTGATGACGGAGTGAATTGACAAGACATACACCATTCGAAAGGTAACCTCCTAAGACTTTATCGTGGCAAGTCTCAGCTTTTTTGGAATCAAACTGCGCCCACACTGGGCGAAAAACTCTGATATTATACTAGACATCAGTTTGAAAAAAAGTGAATTAGTGATGACGGAGTGAATTGACAAGACATACACCATTCGAAAGGTAACCTCCTAAGATTTTATCATGGCAAGTCTCAGCTTTTTTGGAATCAAACTGCGCCCACACTGGGCGAAAAACTCTGATATTATACTAGACATCAGTTTGAAAAAAAGTGAATTAGTGATGACGGAGTGAATTGACAAGACATACACCATTCGAAAGGTAACCTCCTAAGATTT